>CM023453.1:84540696-84762879 GCA_013339765.2 Haemaphysalis longicornis | reverse complement strand
CGTACTTATACCTGTAAATATTTACTTACTGCTTTCTTTTTTAATTTTGCAACATTCGCGTAGTTTTGGAATCTTTAACGTGCGCCGAAATGTCGAACACACAGTGGTTTTCGCTTTTCGCCTCCATCACAAGAGCGGATACAGTAATTTCCTTTCTCTTTGCAGGTTTACGCGCCTTTACGGTAAACGCTGGGTGTTCATCGTGTTTGTACTAGTAACGGCCGGCACCCTCGCCCTCTCCCCTAATTTGCAGAGAAAAATTACCTTGGTTGCCCCCCCCCCCCCCCCCAAAAAAAAAAATATCCTGGGTACGTGCCTGATATGTCCCCATATATTATGCCACGGCGCTCTCGGTAGGTACACGAATACGGATAATCTCCATTGTGTGTATATTCACAATGAATGTATAGTAATGAAGAACGCGTCCATAAGAAGCGACAAAAGGAGTAGCTGCGTTAACGTCAACGATGGCGTCGTGTGGCCATAGCACAGATTATTTTCCAGGAACACTGAGCGCGCATGCGGCAAGGCAGGGGAGAGGAAGGTATAGTTCTAAAGCAAAGCATTTAGCCTCTCACTGATTCCGTTAGCAGCCCACCCAAAACGAACTGCAAGAAAGCCAACTCTCTCTGACGATGATGGTGACAGTGGGTGAAGTGAATAAAAATTAAAACCCTTACCATGGTCGGAATCGAACGTGGGTCCCTCGCGTTATGAATACAACTGCTATACAATTACGCGATTCCCGCATGGTCGAAGCAGTTTGGATTTGGAGAGGGCTGCATGGAGCGCAAAATAGGAAAAAATTACAAATACACCATTCCCGTAGGGGAACCCCGAGTAGTATGCGAAGCAGCCATGGGGTCGACTGAAGTTCCCATTAGTTTTCAGTTCGTCGTTTCCGTTGACGGTCAGCTTCGCGTGCCTTCGTTGTATCAGTAGCTTCTTGACGTAGTTTGAATGAGTGAAGGACATAAGGCGCGTTCGTAGCACATGCTCCCGTCTCGTTTTGTAGCGCAGTGGGAAAAGCGCCACGTACCTCCCGTTGCGGCCAGAGAGTCGTGGGATCGAAACCGGGCGCCGCCTAACTATTTCTTTTTATAGTGGACTGCGCTGACGTCAGCCCAAACGCTGACGGGGCTGAAGAGACGCGCATGCGCAGTAGAGTGCGGACGGCGGACAACGACAACGACAACGAGGGAGGGAGGGACACAGCCCCGAGCATGAGATGCTTCGCATCTGAAATATGGGCTCCTCTGTCTAAAGTTTACGATAGCTGAACGCTAGGGAAAGCCATGTTATGTCTGCATGAGTAAAGCACGACAGAGAGCACAATCGCAGTAGAGTAAACGCTCCCTCGCTTCTGGGTTGGTTTGTTCGGTGTTGCACTTGATTTTGGAAAGCTTCGCGCTCCCCCATGTGGTCGTTTCCACAGAGGGGTAGTTGATGTGTTGCTTGATGCATGACACAAGAAATTGTGCCATCTGTAGAACATACCGCTTCACTGTATTGCCAGCCATGAGGGAAAACGGTTACTTAAAACTTAGTTTCAACGTAAGTTCCGACAGCTTTTGCGGTGTTCAATGCACTTCAAAGTCGTTATTGACGATCAGCGCACACTAAAGTCTACACTGGAAGACTAAGAACACGACGTACAGTTATAGTTAAAACCGTTTCCTTCTGTTCTCCTTTTAGTGGGAGTTTATAAGTTAAGCATTTACATAACCAGTCGGAGCACTGGGGAAAGAGAAATATTTCATCGTTCCTCCCGTGCTGCATTGAGGATCCCAAAGAAAGAAATGCAGTCACTAAACCTTAACAGCTGAACGTGGTTTTCGTTTCTTAGTACAGCTCTTCTACTTACAAAAATACCGAGGGGTGTATATATATTCTGAAACCACAAAGAGACACACACGGCCAACCAGTCTTTGAACAGCCAAGTTTTATGTATTAGTTTCCGAACAACGGAAGGACTTCGCGGTAGAACGCTCTCAAACAAGGAAAAGGCATCGAAAATGCAAGCGCTGATACTCGGAACTTCAGCGTGGACGTTTGAACAGCATGCTTGCCTAAGCGTATTTATGAAGGGTTAACGTCCAAGACTGGTAATCTTTTGCTGCGTTATTTTCTTCTCTTGCGACCTAGTTCTTGCCTCGAGACAGCGGCTGTTTTCGTAGAACACGTGTACTCAGAGGGGAAAGACTACCGGCATTCCAGGAGACAAGACGTATACAACAAGTTCGAGCGAGAAACCTGACGTTAGACACACCCCCTGCGGCCACGCAACGGCGTCAGAAGTGACGTCTTGAAAAAACACTTTTTCAGTTTTCTGCGGACTTCCTTGTGGCTTTATCTGGAAGTGCAAGTCAAGGCAAAATCCTTGACTGGCCTGACTTTCATCAACCTGGATTGCTTCTTTTTACCGCGTGTTTCGCGCAGTTTTGCTCATTTTGAATAGGTTGTTTTGAATAGATGCTCCTACGCAATTCAACGATTCGTCCAAGCCTTCCACCGTAGTAGTGCGCTGAAAATGCGAGACCGCGGGGTGTCTCTTTGATGCTGCTAAAAATGAAAAAAAGGCGAATCCACACATGTGTAGGAATAGACGTAAAGCGAAGCTTTCAATTATATTTATATGACCTTTGATGTTGCAGAACGCAATTCAAGTAGCCCCGTTTGAAATGATTGCACGGGCGTCATTGCACGGCTGGGTTGAGACGAAAGCATGTGAGGCATTTTTGTTCAATCGTCGCTTCTGGGTGCCGTTCTCACGACGCTCGTCTTCTATCATAACCGCCACGCATTGTTGCCTCGACTCACGTCTCCGAGCCAGCATACCAAGCATACATTAGCAGTCGGCGCAATGTTTCGCTGTTCGCGAAGACACTCCTCTTCGGCGGGACACTTCTTTCGGTCCTGAACGTCCTGGACGCTTGCAGAAGCGTTTCTGGGCAATTTTTCTGACACATGTCCACTTGCTCTTCAGCCGCATAGGCGGCCTTCGCTTAGACCAGCGCGCCATCTGGCGATTTTGTGAAGAACCGAGGATTCTCCTGCACGGCCGCACTCGAGTCGAGTCCGGCCGTGGCTTTTGCTAGCCACCGGAGCGGCGGGCAATGAGGAACCGCCGGGCTTGAGCGGCGCGTTCGGTCAAGGAACACCAGCCAGCAGCAGTCCTTGGAAGACCGCAAGGTTAAGAAACGTCCTCCCTTTAATAAAAAAATGCGGAATAAGCAACAGAACCGTTCAGGACCCAGCAGATAGAATGACACTCTGAGGAACCGAATTCAGCTTCTTTGGATCGCTTCACGACGTGTTAGATACTGCCGTTAGAGGAAGATTGGAATAAACCTCAGAATACCTTCGGTAAGTTTAAAGCTGAATGACACAACACAAAAATATTGTAATGAAACCAGTGTTCGAGAGACAGGGAAGGAAGTACATATACGCCTACCCCTCGATTCCCGACTGTCTACCGAGATTGAACAATGTCGAGGAACGGCTGGTCACAGCATGGCTCCCTTCAAGAGGTCCTACCTTTTTTCGAAATTCTGTGTCATCTTAGCATCGCTGGTCGTCCGCCTTCACAGATTAGGATGGCTACGAATTTTTATATGCACTACCGACAAAAGCAGAAGTTGTTATATGACCAGCGCCAGGGAACCACAAACGTTTTCATTTACGTTTGGGACTGCTATTAAGAGACTGCCACGTGTGATGTGCTCCACGAGTCAATCGTGGGCAAATAACACAGCCAAAGAAATTTCTCCGTAAAATGGAATTCTTGCGGAAGTTTTAAACAAGACGTTGTCTTGTCTTGGTTTCTGGTTGTGTTTATTTTTCTTGTCTCATTTGTTTACTCTGCGACGGCCAAGTCTTCACCTTGCTTGAAACTAGCCTTGCAGGCGTGTATTATGTTAACAAGGATTTATTTATTTATTTATTTATTTATTTATATTTATTTATTATTTATTTATTTATTTTTTTTGTTGCTGATCTCAGTTTGAGAGCATTGCAGCTGTGTGCACCAAGATCAATGCACCAATATGCCACAAACGTAGCTAGTAGCAAACAAATGAAAAAAGACATTTTAAAAACGCATAGAATTTCGTTGCCCGTTGACAATCAACAACTTTTCGTTTTATATAAACCATTGGAGCAATGGCACAATCCTAACATTGTCAGCGGAACATGAAACGAGGAATAAAGTAAACTAGAAAGAATGGACTCAACAAGTGGCTGAACATCTAAGAAAAAGCGCCTACAATACATTTCTCTGGCGAACACTGTAAGGTTCCTGAAATTTAAACAACTAAACTGAAGTCAAAATTCCGAACATTTGATACTAAAACAAAAGATAAACAACAAACAATTGCTTTACTCGATTCTCACCCTGTTAAAGCGGAGGCAACAGATTGGATCATACACATAAGGGTATGTTATCTTTGTTATAGCGCGCAACAGCAATGCATATAATAGTTTGTATGATACCGTAAAAGCTCGCAAATTAGAACTTACTTACACAAAATTCGAATTTATGGATAATTCGACCTGCGCAATTTGGTCCAGCCAAGTCTCTATAAAAGTCTGTCTATAAAGAAGCCCGTTAATTCGAACCTGAGTAGGCCCCGCTACGGATAATTCGAACTACGCGCCATCGCACCGGCGTCTTGGCGCCTGGAACACACGCAGGGAATCTCACCCTGCGTCTACACACCAGCCAGCGTAGAACGAATCGTGCCAAATACGGTAAAACCAATCTATATCCCGGGATCATTGCTGGCGTTTTGCAAGCCGTGTTCTTGGAGAACTGATCTGGAGGTGAGTAGATTGGTATGTCTTGTGCGCTGACAGATGCGGGCATCAAAGGTCAGGTCAAAAGCGCAGAAACTGTCACTGCGAATCACGACGAAGAAAACGAGGACGTAGCGTAGGGTGGCACCCGTTGAGAAGTTATGGTCGGATGGAATGGCGCCCGTCTCTTCCTCGGTTTTCGAGAAGGCGAAGATGAGGCCTTCCTTCAGATCCATGTGTTAGAGAAAAAAGTGCTGACTGCCTCCTCTAGAGGTTCAAAAGGCAGGCCGCAGTCAGGAGCATTTTCAAGCATCAAGGTGTTGAGATGGCCTACTGCTTCAGAATTGCAGTGTACTGATGTTATTATTGCTCACTTTCGTTAGTTCGAACTGTCATTAATTCAAACTGAGGTAACGAGCTTTCGGCTCGAATTAACGAGTTTCTTTTTATGGTATCGTTGTGCAGGATGTAGCCAGCTTCTCTCTCTTTTTTTTTTTTGGGTGGGGGGGGGGGGGGTGGAGGAGGGGCGTGAAGGAGGAGGGTTTGACCAAAAAAAGGAGGGGAGGTAGGAAGGCGGGGCTTTGTCGGCCCGCCTTGAACGGCGGCTCGCGGCGGCTTCCCGGCGCAGCTCGGCGCATTTGCGCGAAATGTATTCCGAGCTGGGCGACGTCGGCACGTCACCCGGCATGTACATGTACATGTGCATGTACAGCATATAGAGTGGCCACAGGGATCAAACGTTGGCTTGGTCTTCGTCTTCAGTTTTGCATGAACGCGCATGCATCCTGTGGTACGCATCCTGTGTGCCGTGTGTGGTAGCAGTGACCGGATAACGGCGCGACAGCCCATTATGGCGAATCCCTGCTGTGCACTTCCGACAGCTTTCACGTTGAGCGGAACGGCTTTTTTTTCTATTTATTTATTGATTGATTGATTGCGGGGTTTAACGCGCCGACGCAACGCAGGCGATGAGGCGCACCGTAGTACAGGGCGCCGGGTTAATTTTGAGCACCTGGGGATTTTTAACGTGCGCCGAAATCTCGTACACGCGGGGCGTTTTTGCTTTTCGCCTCCATCAGAAAAGCGACCGCCATGGCCGGAATCGAACCCGCGACCTCGTGCTCAGCAAATTTTTCTATTTATTTCTTCGCTCACTCGTAGCCTCAGTGCTGCGGTACCACGTGAATAGGAAAAGCGGAAGCAGTTTCTGTGCCTGCGCTTGATCGCTCCGCACCGGCTGGGCCATCTTTCCGTGCGCTTCAGCGCAAGCGAACCACTGAGTAGGCAATGGTTTAACGACATCGGCGGCGTTTGGTCACTCACTCTCGCTATCGATATAGCAGCGGCTGCGCTCTCTGTGCACGTACTTCAGCGCAAGCGAAATGGCGAATCCAGTCACCCAGTAAATATGGCCAAGCGGGATGCTGCGAAACCGGAAGCAAATTTTTTCCGGAAACCCAATGTGCATCGCCTTCGCTGTCACTCATGGTAGCTAAGTTAGGAAGTGTTAATCCTGAGGCATTCTTAATGCCAAATAGTGCTAATACCGTTCGACAGCACGAGCTAATCCTTTGGTATAGACCATAGTCCGCACAGTATACTGCACGCCGTTTTCATTGTTTGCATTCTCACTGTGCTTTCTGCTTCTCGGACCACAGCAAACAAAAGAAGCATCCATGCGCCTTCCAGCCATTGTAAAAGAGGGAAAATAGAACAGCTGCACCGAGGTCGTGCACGCTGTTTTCCTCTGCGCAACCGACGTCCTCGCACTTTCCCCCGCCAAACAATTTCAAAGCCGTGTGTCAGTGTCAAGTCCACTTTATTTTTATTCGAAAGCGTGCTCTGCAGCATAATGCGGCTGAGGACAAGTGGGCTTCTATGTACTAGAACATGATGTTTTAAGCAAGGAATTCTAATAGGCTGCGGTGATGCGGCCGAAACAGACAGAGTTTCCGTTGAGTGGTGAGATGGGCACAGCCCTACAATGTTTACACTGTCCACTCTTTTATCCTTCGCATCAACGGTGCCAGTTTCGGCAATTTCACAACAGACCATGTCGTGCCAGAAAGGGGCGTTCTATTATCACTACCGCATAAAGCGATTATAGGTCGAGTAGGAATATAGGTCGACCCCGTAGTTTATGTGAAGAAAAGAAGAACAAAAATAGGAAACCCCCGAAAATCGTAGAAATGCATTCATTCTCGGAACGGCACCGCTCACACAACAATCGGAGCCAGCAGTCCTCAGTCGTCGGTAGTATCACTAGTTCTCAGAAGCCGATCGCTTATTACTGACCGCCTCCCACGGTGCGTCGTCTTCAGTGCCGTCCGAAAGAGTTTACTGATGCAGACTTTCTTAAATGCACCGGCAGCGACCGTGCACTAGTGTTCCCACACGAAGTCGGTGAGGTTGCCCTCGAGTTGCGGATAAACCGCACTACGCCCACTTAAGGAACGTTCTGCATGGGTTCGCAATTGAAACAACTTTTTCTTTCTATGCCTTCCAGTACAGCAGGCATTCTTCTGAAATGCCAAATTGGTGCTGAGCGGCCATGTTGAAGTTCTCTTCAGCAAAGTCAAAAGCTTTAATCCTAAATGCAGCTGAAAACTGCCTGCTCGCACAGCCACTCATTCTTCAACATGCTAAAAGATTAGAATACCAAACAAATCAGACGCGGCGTTGATCGATCCAAACGGAAGTGTCGGGACGGGTCGAGTGCACAAGCACACAAAAAACACAACCTCCAGAGTTTCATTCTGATATATACTACTAGAGCGAATCTGTCGCCACCGTCTACGGAGCCGCGCTTCAGCGAGCGTTCGTAATGTATCGGGCAGGCACGTTCCACTTGTCCTTGGCATGGCTAATGGACGGCCTTAAAAGTTGCCTCTGGCTGCAAAAAAAAGCAACAATATTACTGTAGAAGATCATTTAAATTCGTTTGGCTGTCATAACGTGAAAGCTCGGAAAAGATTTATTTGTCGGGGATTAGTATTTAGAAGCCTAAAAAGAAATAAATTTACCCTATTTTGCGGATTTTGCCTTTCAGACAAAAAAAAAAAAAAACAAGCCATGCGGCTGACCAAGCCACGCAGACAGAGGAGCGCGTCTAGCTTGCAATGGCGGGGTCCAAGACGGATCGCGACTCTGCGGGCGCCAGGTTTCTTTCTAGTAGATATTATAAAACTATGACAGCAAGAAGATCCCCGGTATTGGCGTAAAGATACGGTTGTATGCGGCTGAATGCGGCTTTGGCAGAAATATACACACCACAGGTTGCCAAACGATGACTCACATTGGCTAAACACCGCTACACAAGACAAGGGGTTACTTTAGCTTGATTTTTTATTCAAAAATTCTCGACTTACATTCCGGTTTATACGCTACTTTTAACATTATCTCGTTGCCGATGGATAGGGTGCAGTGAAACTAGGAACCCATCGGAACTCTATCGTTTCATTCGTAATAAAGCCAAACACATCAAAATAATAATTTGCCGTGAGGTTTGCATGAAAGTTCACCAGCAGTTTGTCACCTAACCTTGCTCCGAAGACAAGCGCATCAAGCTAAACTGTTTAATCTTAGAATCAAGGAGGCAAGTCAATAGAAATACCACTTTTTTGAATGATTCTTGGCTGGGTAGTTATTAAGCATTCCTGGGGATGTAGGTAATATGACTAAAAATGGTTGAGTATTCAGAAAATATGAGGTTATGTAGTTAATAGTGGAAAGGTTTAAAAGGCCCCACTGCGTTCAAAAAGCCGGCATCGTGAGTCTGTAGCCGCGAAACGTCTCCTAAGCCAGGTAACAATTGCCGACGGCACAAGAAAACTTTAAGTAACTGCGTTGAAAAGGGTGTCACGGGAATTTCAGACCGGATGAGAATCTAACCCAAGATGAAGGAGTGCAAATCAAGCCCGCATTCCAAATCCACTACATGTATACATGGCTTTATGGCTGTAGTTAACCAAATGCTGCCTTGAAATTCGGTCGTCGTGAATGCGTTGTGGTTTTCGAAATATATTAAGTATTAGAGAGAGAGAGAGAGAAGACTTTATTCAGGATCAGGTGGTGGTGATTTGGACAGCCCTAGACCAGGCTGTCTTCTGAAATGCAGAGATCCAGCCTCCGTCACCCAGGTGGAACTGAGAGGGATGCGCTGCTTTGTTTCTAGGTGGGTTGCAGGGCACACTCACGCCTATGTGAGTGACGTAAGCGTGCTTATGTCAGAAGTAGCAATCAGGTTAGCAGCAAAGTACCTTTTCGCTAACATCGCCGTTTTACTGCGAAGCAGTATACCTCTAACACAGCCAAGGAAACTTTCGTGTCCGAGTCAGCAGAAAACTCCCAGGCTACTACTGGCTACACAAACATACATCCCTTGCTACTACTGGCTACTGGCTACACAAATAACTGTTGGCACCACCAGGGACCGAACCTTTCCCGCGTAGAGAAGAGGAGCGAGGGTCCATCGTCTTGCCGATTAAGCTACGCCCAGACGTGTAGAAGGAGGAGGCAGACGGTTGTATGGATTCAGCGTCTGGGGAGGCGGAGGCTCTTTGGCGGTAAGCATGACAGAGCTAGAAGTGAGGAGATGACAGACGCGGTGTATCGATTCCTACCCTTCGAAGGACGAGGCCGCCAGGGCGCGTTTGGCAGTGTACGATGCATGAAACAAACATGCTCAGGGCAGGGGGCGCGCGAGCACTGCGACGGCGGGAAATTAGAATAGCATTGGACAAACCTCCTTCAATTCATCAAGAGAGGAGTGAGATAGGGAGGCGAAGACCGTGATGGATAGCAGTGATCGGATGCCACGTCTGTGAATTCAAGTGACGCCGCATGGGTAATCGTTGTGAGTGCCGTTTACAGATTCGCAGTTCAACCAACTTCACAGCGTTGACTGGAATGAATTTTTGTACTATATTTTTTCTGTGTGCGTCTCTCTCTCCGCGAAATATCTTCGCTGCTTGGCGTTCCGACCATAGGTTTGTTCCGGCCTGCCGTTAGTTGCACTAACATGCGGCACACAGTAAAACGTGCGGACGACGGAGCTCCAACAGATGGCGCGAACCGTGCAACCCGGGTGTGATGGCTCCGGTGGCGTCTAGTGTATTTCCGGCCTGACGTTAAGCCTAACGTTTTGCTTTCAGCTCCAACGTAGTCAAACGGCACACGCAGATTGTCGCACAATAAATTAGACGTTGCTTAACACGTACTTGGGCTCAACGTCCAGATAACGTCACGTGAATCATGAATAAAAGTGGCCTACTTGGCCTTAAAACATAAACCGGATGTAATTTATATCCCCGAACGAGGTTACGTCGTGGCATCAAGGACATTTACTTGGACAATTTCTTGTCGTGCCAGGGCGCTTTACGTTACGCTTTAGCGACCCGCTTCTCGTGACGGCATCGAGCAGAGAGAGAGAGAGAGAGAGAGAGAGAGAGAGAGAGAGAACGAGAGAGCAATCTTAAACGAAGTCTCGCGATGTTATGCGGGCTAAAATGTCTAACGTGCTACGCCAGGTGATGACGCGGTAAAGACGATGGGGATGATGTTGAAGAAGTTGATGCGCACAGAGGGGTTGACTTATTCACAAAGACTGGTCGGACTGGTGTAGACCTGTCTGTTGCACGTTCGCGATCAGAGCTTTTGTCGCCTGTAAAGCGGGTTTGCGACATGCGAGTGGTTCAGTGTAACATACCATGAAAAGGAAACGATAATGGTTAATGCGCTACCTTTAACAAGAAAAGAAGCCATATAAATAATATATGTGACTTTCCAAGCCAAACTAGTCTATTGCGCGCAGCTGCCAACCACAGAACACCAATGCCCTGAAGCATGCGGCCGTGTTCCGCGTGCTCACATTCAGCTTCTTAGTAATCAAGGAACATGTGGCGAGTACCCTTAATTTAAGGGACACTGAAGTTATTTGTAAACATTGGTGGATTACTAGCGCGAATTGTAGTCCGATGTCCATTAGCCATGTTTCGACCACTCTGAGTGCGTTTACGCGAATTTATTTAGTAGAAAAATCAATTCGAAAATGCTGTCCTCCTCTCTGCATCCTCGCCCATTTTCTGTGGCGTTTTCGTGTGCCGTCAGGAGGAGATGACTTGGCTTGACTGCGCTACTGTTCACGGCTCGCCGACCTTCCGACAGTCAGTCGGCCCAGCGTTTACTGCGCCGGCCGCCGACGGGTCGTCGCAACTCGTTCGCTCAGTTGAAACTAAGCCACGACACTTTTGTGAATGGAAGAATGTGCGTTTCTTTAGTTTGTTAGTTTGTACACTGTATCTAGCTCCGAGTCCGGGTCGCTCCACACAAGATGCTTCGCTGACTGGTATGATAGTAGGAAAATCTAAAGCCACTTGAAGGCGGGAGAAATCAGCGAAGTCAATATAGTACTAAGGAAATAACTGATACTTTTACCGTACAGCGTAAAACTAGGGAGGAGGAAGCACTTTTTTGCGCTGGGTGAACAAGCAGAGCGGTCAGCAGCAAGGCTACGCATCTGCGAATGCTTTTGTGTCTAAGAAATGCGATTGCTATACCTGAGATATTGTGGAAATTTGGGGGACGCTTGCTGCACGAGTGCTGTACAATAAATAGTCACCTAAGCTGTTGGAAATGCTAAAACTAAATAAAAGTGAAAACTGGTTATACCTCATATTTCCGACACCGGCGGCTTCTTTCGCGTTTATTCAACTTTCGAGATGTTTAACATCTTTTTTTGAAAGCTGTATTGCAAATAACGTCTTGCACATTTCTCCCTGATATTGGTGGTGTCTTCGAATTCTGTGTAAGCAGAGCCGAAGCGCGCGAGGTTTCCCAGAGAAGTGGTTTGACAACGTTTCGCTTCTTACAGGCTCGGTTTAGCCTTGAGTAACATATGTTACTGCTTCGCGCGAATCTGTTTCTGATGGCCCGTGGTTTCTGGGCTTTTTCCCACCCTGTATATCGTGATTCCGTACCTACAGTGTCTGTTTCCAGGATGCCTCAATAGTGTGTGTAAGATGTGTGTTCCGCCAAGTGTTAAAACATTTTTCTTTAAATTACACACTGGCACGCTCCCTGTTGAAACTTTGAAACTTGGATGAAATACCGGGGTCTGTTTATAGCTTGGTCCGACAGACTGTCGGCTTCCTGTTTTTCGGCCAGAGACAATTGAATCACTGTTTTGGTAGATTGCGAAAATGCTGTCTTTTTCTGGGGACAATTTTACAGGGAACCTCAGAAAAGACATGGAATATTACGTCTTTCTCTATCCGATTTTTGCCATTCGACTATCCTGATGAGCCGCCTTATGACATGTTTGTGTTGATTGGTTTGTACAGTCTGTGGCGATGCCGCTTATGTGATATGCATGCTGAGCCAACCAAGATCAACTAAGTCATATTTTCCGAGAAACTGTGGCATTTGTACATAGTGTGCATAGTTCGCTTGACCAACCACCTGACTGGTTCCCTCTTTTGAACGCTTGTGTGTGTTTGCCTGAATTTTGATGTATATGTGCTTCTCATACTCAGTGTATTCTTTTGTTGCTTGTATTCCTCGTACTGCAACGTCTGAGCGTATTCTCTCAGGTAATAAAGAAAAAGAAAAGGTTCAGCGGCCAGTGGTCTGGAGCGCTGCGCTTGTTATTTTTCAAGTTGCAAGATGGAACCCCGAGGGTACATTATTTGTTTTTTGTAAGTTGATTTTTCCGTTTTCGGCCGATGTTTTCTATACTTAGTTCATCATTTTTGGGCCGTAACGTTCACTGCTTCATGAACGAGTTCGCAGAACGCACGCAGACTGACACTGACGCGCTAGCCAATTCTCGTTGGCGTGCTAGTTGCCAAAAGCAACCGACTGCTTCCGGGAGAGTGGCACAGGCAAGAATCAGCAGACCCTTGGCCTGGTGCGAACACGCTTTTACGATACAGGCGTGAGTGAGGCAAGCTCCAAAAAGGGGGGAAAAGCGCATGACATTTGAGCGTCTGCAGTGACGTGGCCGGAGGGCGTTCATCGACTGCGTAGGCCTCGGCTAGTGATTGCTACGATTCCAAGCCGTCCTGGGACGCTTATCTTAGGCATTTTACAGCCGACAACATGGCGGAAGCGCGGTATGACGATTATTGAGATATCGAGAATGCCCATACAACGATGCCGTCGGATGTCAAGCATGCTTATTTACAGAACCAAAACGGAAACTTGTTTGAATGATAACCTGGACATCGTCCAATCACGGTGCTATCTCCTTCCATCGTCACAGCCTTTAGTTGGTGCGGCCGCCGCAGACCTCGCATGGCAGTTTTTCTTCTTTCTGGGCTTTATAAAATAAGTACCGACTAATCATCCGGATAAACGATGAAAAGTGTGTGAATTTGAGCCGGTCTACGCAGTGCAAGCAAAACCGGGAGCCTGACAATTTCGCCTCAGTGTCCCTTCAAAATAAATTGCGTGCATAACTCAACACAAAACTGACCGCCCATGGCCGTTACAATCACGAAGAACCCTCACATCCCCAAGATTTTGCGGTTTTCCCAATCATGAGAAGTTTTGTTATAACTCACTTCTTCCGATTTCTGCGTCGCACAGCTTGTCGCTTAGTCATCCTAGCCTTGGCCACGAAACGTAATCGACTTAACGCCGTTAGTGGAAAACTCTTCGATGTACCGGAAGAATGACCCACAGCACCAACGCAGCACCACCGTGAAGACGAAGGTGGGAGGACAACACAGTCCCTCCTCGAAGCACAAACACTGTTTACCTCACTCGTATACTTATGGTTTGCACGCAATAACAAGGTCGTCGCCAACTGTGCGATGCAGTGCGACAGGCCGTGTTTTCAATCAACGTGCTGTGTCCTTCACGTCCAGCCGTATAAAGCCGTCATGGAGAAAATATGCCCTGTCGCTGCGATAGAAACCCGGAAGGGGACGCCCACACACGCTACGGCTTGCAGCTTGCTTGGGCGGTGACAACTGGCCTTTTACATTCTATAAATGTGTGTCAGTATGCCGTTGGTGTAGCGATTTTGTAACAAATCTTCTAAATTTTTCCATGCCTTCTGAATACTCAGTAATTGAGTTACGAATATTTGATGATTCAATGTGTCGGTAGTGCTTTTTATTGTGCATATACCGGCTTCCTTAGGGGATCGTGAATCATTTTTTGAATTTATAGAACCTCTGCTAGGGTAGTGGACTGAACTTTCTGTGCGAGTTATTATTATAGTGGTGATTTTACCATGGTTTTGTTGACCGCGACCCAATATTAGCGCAAACGTTTGTAGGCGTTTTTCTTCCTTGGCCATAAAAAATAAATGCACCAGAAAAGAGTGTCTCCGAGAGGTTGCTTGACTAGTGTGTTACTACCAATGTAATGACCTTAAACCTGTAGTGCTAAGATCTGCAATATTGCAAATAGCGAAGATCTTGCTGTGATCTCCTTTGCAAATATTTCCTTTTTTTACAACACACTAAGCAAAACCTAATAACCGAGCTCCGCCTACGCCTGCAGCCTACCGAGCTAATAATAAATTCATAATCAAATTTTTCCAACCACTGACCACAGAAATACATTGGCGTCACTTAGTTTTTTAGTAACGTATTAAGGCATATGATCTGTTAGAAGACAAGACTTAAGAACTGCATGATAAAACGTATGATAAAACGTTCAATCTTGATAAATTTTGCAAGACAATAGAAAGTGCCGGAACTGTGAATCGACCGCCAACTTTTAAAGAGCATACATCATCCCTGTAATCTTTCCCCCATTTAAAAGTCCGAGAGATCCCCACTATTGAAACTTTGAAAGCTCAGGAAGAAGTTAGGCGCCATCCTTAAACGGGGACGCAAAAACCAGCAGTTAATACTTTAATGTCCAAAGGTAAAATGATCTCTGTATCTGAACTCAGTATTGACCGCATACCGCATGCCAAACATTCACTTGCGGATAAACTAGGCGAGCACTTACTGCGGTCCGGTGTATCTGGTTGACTATCTACGAACTTCACGAATCGAAGCGTTACAACTCCTGGGGTCATTAGAAATGCGATTTTTAGGGGCGAACCACCTTAGGGGCTCTGATTGTCGGCATATCCTGCCGTCATCGTCTTATGTAGTCACTGTACTCAACACCAGGACACTCGTTACGTTCTAACGCCTCGCGCTAAAACGTAACACGTACTAAAAGAAAGTTATATAATGGACAAACCCTGTTCAAAATAAACTAAAATGACTTAAAGATTTGTGGAACGCTCCCTGTTCGCTTCAGCAATCGTCCAGAACAAGCAGAAGCTGTTTGTAGACGGGTTATAATTTGTGTTACACTCAAATAGCCACCGGATCTAGACGCTAGGGCCTGATGGGGTGGGTCGGTAGAAGCAAGAAAATACATACTTACCTGCTGCCGGGGCCTCGTGATCAGCGAGGACGACGCCCTATTCTTGAAATAAAATAAACCAGGAATCCTACCAGTTACAGCCGTTTATCGAAGACTGGTGTGTAATACTAAAATAGGGCAGTTACGGGGAACTGTTGTGTGCATTTGAGGTTGCGGGGCAACGGTTTTTATCTGGTGGTGCGCGACACGCGTGCCGGGGATCAACGTGAACGACTCACCCGATTATCGAACCTCTGTGTTGTGGGTGCACTTTGTGTGGCGCAGCGAATGTAAGCCTGAGGCACGCCACAGCGTCAATGTTCCCGTGTTGTGGCGTTTTCGAAAATTGAGAACGAGCAACCCAACGAAATCTGCAGTGTGTTGCGTGGGTGAAGATCTTGCCTCATGCCTGTATACTCGCTCATCAAGTTGCCCGAAACACCAACCAGAGAGTGACAATGGGGTGTCGTGCTATACTATCTAGTGAAAACTGCGCGCGAAGCACCCTGGAGGAGATGAGATCCAAACTGCAGTTTGTGCCTCCAGGGGGACGACTTTCTGTCGAATGCGAAATCCCCAGTTTTAAAGAGGATATAATTAAGGTTGTAAATAGTCAAGACAAGCGTGAACATTGTTATTCTCGGATAGGAATCCAGCCCTTTATTGGTGCAACATTCGGTGCGCTCAAGGAGGCGCTAACGACCGTCCCGTGTTTAAAGAGAAATCCATCTTCACCCATTGTCCTGTGGCATACGTTATCCTGTGTCTGTCGACCGTGGCGTAACTAATAAGAGGGTATTAACCGGGGTTAAAATTTCTGCTTATGTGACCCCAAAGAAACCCGTCGCCGACCTGAGAAGCGGTGGAAAATGGAAAAGAGGTGACCCCCTCACCCGTGGTTGCCACCAAACGAGAGCTACAGTAGAAGGTGGAGGCGAGCAAAGTGCCACCATGGCGACCCGCGACCGGCTAGCCAAGTGGCGCATTACGAGCGGCTGGTGGTGCTTGGTGCCACTTACGGCGGGCAGCCAGGAACGACCCACCATGTGTTCGCCCAGTGCAGAGTCGCCAAACCCTTCTGGCGACGCCTGTCGTGGATTACGAATCTTCACCTCCCACTGTACCCCAAGTACGAAGAAACAAATGCAAGAGCGCGCGAGGAGCTGCGGCTCCTGTACACCGCTCTAGATCGGCAAGAACTGTGGCGGAACAGGTGCTTCGTTGACTCGTTCCGCGGGAAGCATGCACCGACCATCCTCATGGTGAAAAATGTCCGGGAAAGCCAAACTATTCCTCCAATGCAAGCTCGACCTAACAAACCAGGAATCCTCCAAACAGTCGTGGTGCTTCAGTGGTATTGTGTGGTTGCGGGGAACGGATCTTGTGGTGCGCGGCATGAGTGCCGGGGAGCAACCGTGAACGACTCATCCCGACGAATAGTGCACGTGTTGTGCAAGTGTAAGGCATCCGTGTTGGTGAATTGAGAACCAGTCAACCCAACGAACAGCGTGTGCGTTGTGTAGGTGCACGAAACACCAACCAGAGCGACAATTTAGAACATGTGCGTGTGCGCGCGAAGCACCCCGGAGGAGATGAGACACTTTTGTGCCTCAAGGGTAGCGACTGTCGTGAGAAATCCGCCAAGAGTGGATATAATTTTTTAAATAGTAATTTCTTCTAGCGGGGCAATCAGCCCTCTCGGCGCAACATGGACGCTCAAGGAGGCGCTAACGCCGCCCCGTGTCTTTCCATACACATCCTGTATACATGTGTCACGAATAAATATTTCCGCCTCGAGCTCCCAGGGCGAGGCGCGGGCATTGCACTGCGCTCGCGTTGACCCCTGTCACTACCCCAAACGGGGGAAGATACGGCATTCAAATTGGTTAAATATGGTTCAACGCGAGAAGGCGCCACCACCCCAGCAGGCGCGCGATTGCTCCTCCCACCGGCGCTTCGCCGGCGGCCAATCAGCGCGCACCGTGTGCAAAGAGAGAGCGTTACAATCTTTGAATACACCTACACACAGCCTGCTTCGCCCCTCCACAAGTTTCACGTTAGTGGAGATGACCCGTTTTTCTTTCTCACTACTGGCCTGGAATTTGTTCATGTATACTACCTAAATAAAACAATAATTCTGCTAGTGGTTATGACGATACAGAAGCGAGGCCTATAAAATGTGTTGCCCATTTCGTTAGCAAACCTGTCGCACACTGATCACTGGTACATGTACTGACAAATTAATAGTTACCAAAGTGTCAAGAATACGCAAAAGGAGGCGACAGCTGTGCAATCGCCAGTGTATGCCCTGGAAGCCATCGCAGGCTGAACTGGGCCACCATCGATTGCTCGAGTGCGGCTATCTGATTCACAGACAACTTAACACATTCACTGCGAAAACAAGCACCGCATGGTATGCTTTTCGCCGGACCCTTTGGAGCTACCATGAACACCTGCTCTTATGATTTCCTAAAAATTCTTCCTGTGCCGCAGGAGAGTCCCTTAAAAGCCGTGCGCGAAGCGACCGTTGTAGTTTGTATTTTGTATTTGTAATCATGTGTTTTCTCTGCACCACCTCTCAAAACAAAATTAACCCCTGGTTGTGTCTTCTCTATCCCTCACGCGCTCACCGTGGGACAGTGCACCCGTTTCTTAACAGGATTGCCAGTCGCGAGTGGGCCTTAGCCACCCCCTGGACAATGCTTCAGCCACCGCGGATGATGTTATGCGCTGCTTGCGTAGGGTACCATGGGAAAAACCAACGAAGGCGATTTATTTGGGACGCTTATTGCCACTTCGGTCAGCAAACAATTAAAGCAGTTCCACTAAACTTGAAAGCTGTCGGATGTGCAGAACAGTGATTCACCAGTGAGGCTGTGGTGCCGCTATCCGCTTATTGCTACCACCGCTCACCCTCTTCCCCTCCCTGTTTCACTCCTCTGTTGATGAATTGAACAGAGGCTTGTCCAACGCGATTCAAATTTCCCGCCTTCGTAGTGCTAGCGCGCCCTTTGCCTGGAACACCACAGCTTGAGTTCTGTTCTCTTTGTGTTTGATTTCCTCTCACACTTGCCGTAGCCTCACTCGCAGTTTCGAACGCATGCTTTCCACGGCCACTTTTTTCGCTTAGTATCGCAGAAACCAACTTAACTAGCGCTCCTGAATGCCGGTAAATTACACAGATTTTGCCTCAAAAATTTACCCACAGTTTTCTTTGCGCAAAACGACGGAGAGATGGCCACCTAATGGGCTTCTGAACACGCATACCGGATTCAGAGAGGGAGAGGATAAACATCTTTAATTTGGAGCTTTATGGTGCGGGATGGTGAGAGCACCACCGGTGGGGGGCGTCCGCTAGTCCGGGATGCCCTGGTCCTTGCTGGCTGCTCGTGCCCTCTCTATCAGCATGCGCTGGGTCGAGAGGTCCGAGCTGGACAGCCGGTCCACCCACTGCTCATACGTGGGACGGGGATTGGGTGTGAGGGATGGGGATTGTTGGCACTCCCAGACCAGATGGTACAGGGTGCCTGGTTGGGGGCAAAAGTTGCAGGTACTATAATACTGGGTGGGGTAGATATGGTGGAGGAGGGTACAGTGCGGGTAGGAGTTGGTCTGTAGCCGGCGGAGTGTGGTCGCTTCGGCTCTGGAAAGGTGGGAGTTGGGTGGAGGGAACTGCTGGCGCTCGTGTCTGAAGTGAGCAAGAATGTCCGCGTAGCCATTCAGTGTGTGGGGGGCCTTCTCCGTGTCTTGGCTCTCTTCGGAAATGGCCCGGGGGGTGTGTACGCGGGCAGCGGCGTGTGCCGCCTCATTTCCGTCGAGAGACCCGTGTCCAGGGGCCCAAACGATATGAATGTCGGGTAGCTGCGGGATGGATTCAGAATACGGGCACAGATTTCTGATGGTCGATCTCTTTAGTGCTTGCGCTTCAACTTGTAACGACACAATCACCATCGTCTCCTTCAGCGCCATCATCATCAGGATCTACCAGCTCGCTCAGAACACATCGGGCACTCGGGCTGGAACAGCACGCAGTGGGCTTCTGCGGTAAGTGATACGCCAGTCGCAACGATCCCGTAAGGCATATTTGAAGGCTCAATAAAACGTTTCTCACTCTCTTCGTTGCTCGGAATCCACCATGTCACATCCGCCGCAACTTCAATAAACCTGCGCCGACCACTTTACCTCGCCGGCCGCGTACAAAGTAATTAGTGAGTGATTCGCTGATTTCTTGGCGCATGACCCGGCAGCGCCTGTAGCAACGCGCTATGACGCAGTATTTATTCGTGTTTATAAAGTGTCCACCAATACCCCACAGCGGGTATACGCGCAAGTCTGTGGGTATGTATTTCTTTGCTTCAACAGCCGCAACTTTCAATTATGTGCTGCACCGCGGGAGCTTAGGTCTAAACGGACGCCTTGAAGCCTTACTACGTCAACCGGTGCTAATCCTGGAAGTGTACGTTGACTACCTTTAGTAATTTCACCAATTAATACTGCTTGTAGACCCTAGACTACGAAGTGTGATGGTAGGCCTAACGTCCGATTTACAGCTAAAGTTTGGAAATCTTCAAGTTGGGCCTTACAACATGACAACCAACGTCACGCTCATGATCGGTGAGAACCGATTGACGACGTTAGGCCTAAAGCCGGGCCATTAAGTACCCGCGTCGCCTCCTTTTACGACGGCGCGCAACCTTTCAGCAAGCGACATATAAACCTATCCATACGGGAGGCTTCAGTCACGGTCATGCTGATTTCCCAGACGGGCCACTTACGTCCATACAATAACGTACGTGTGTGTGTGTGTGTGGTGTGTGTGTGTGTTGTGTGTGTGTGTGTGTGTGTGTGTGTGTGTGTGTGTGTGTGTGTGTGTGTGTGTGTGTGTGTGTGTGTGTGTGTGGTGTGTGTGTGTGTGTGTGTGTACGCGCACTGACATCACAACGATGTTATGTGGAAGGCTGCCAATTATGTGATATTTGCTGCGAAAGGTAAAGTTCAGTACTGTAGTATCCGGGGTTTTCGCATCTCGGCGTTTCGGTGGTTCTACCACCAGGGGGCTACGCCGCGGGTATATATGTGACGTAACTCTGAATAAATGACCTCTTTTGCTTGACTCTTCAAATCGCGTGCACGTCTCCTGCTTCGCCTTTTCGGGGCCGTCGCCGACGCGTCACCACAATGCCGCAGCCGACTCAAGAACCGTCCGAAATGTAAGCGCTCGACATTCCTTCAATAATGTGTAAGCCGCCGAACAGGCCGCAAGTTTTATTTTCAAGTAGTGAGGGCCGAAACAGTCAGCCGAGAACGATAGAGAGAGGCCTACGCGGACGACCGCACCGGCGAGGAGACGGCGGCCAGTAGCATAGTGCCGAAATCGGTGTGCATCGAGCGACACGCAGCAAATACGTCCAGCGACATGTAACCTTCAAGCAACACTTCAAGATATCGCCAACTGGCACCAGGTATTTCTTGCACCAGGCTTATATAAACTTCAGAAATCAATGTAAAGCGGCACCACTCCGTTCATTATCCTGTCAAGATGGCTGACAATAACCGCGAAGCCACCACCATTTCTGCCGGACCCGGGTAGGCCGGCCATTGCATGGCGCGAATGGCACCGCTCGTTCGAAGCATACCCTATCGCAGCAGGCTGTGAAAAATTCACTCCACAACGCAAAGCAGCACTCTTGAAGACCTTTCTGGGAACGGAAGCAAATCGAATTCCGCACATGATCGTGTCAGCCAGACCGGCGGGCGCAAGCGATGCCGACGAGTACAAGCATCTTGTCCAGGGCCTCGCGGCTCACTTTGACGTCTCGACATCACAGCGGGCGAACCGCATACAGTTCCGAAGTTTATGTCAAGCAGAAACGGAATTAGCGATCGTTTTCGCGCGCCGTGTGCAATACGTGGGTCGACAGTGCAACTTCGGCTCCGACAAAGCCGCTTCACTCATGGATCAACTCATCGTGGGACTTGCGTCCAACCGCACTGGGGAACGTCTGCTCGCAGAAGGCCCGGCACCGACGTTTGAAAAAGCCATCCAAGTCATCCAAAACGTAACTGAAGTCCAGATCTGATGCAACGATATCGAACAGCCAGAGAAGAGGTAGTTCAAGCGATCGGCGGGACTCAACGAATTCTACCGCCTCGATTTCCACATCGTGAATATCGATCTGCTACATTTAGAACCAGCCACCGAAGGTCACCGCTGACAACTTGTGGCCGTCGTGACAGGACATGGCATCCACTTCAACAGTGCCCAGCCCTCGGAAAAACATGCTTCAGGTGTGGTAAACGAGGCCCCTTCAGGAATGCCTGACGTCCGCCGCGTCCTACATCCAAACTTCCGTCGACACCTCGTGTGAAACGACAAACCCGGACACCGGTGCGAAACATCGACACCCCACCCAGCGACATCAAGGAACCTGTGATCGTCAACCAGATCGGCCAATATGCAACTCCATCAGGGCAAGGATTCTACGCTGATGTCAGCGTGAATGGCACTTTACTCTCCCTTCTGGTAGGCAGAGAGTCAACTATCTCAATTCTATCCGAAGAAATTTTTCAAGGTCACTTTGCTACGGATATAGCACTTGAAGCTCCACCCCGAATTATTAAAGATTACTTGGGAGGTATAATACCTGTGTCAGGATGTTTCACAGTGTCGGTTCAGTTTGAAAATATTTAGGAACCCCTCTCATTTTATGTGGTGCCAAAAGGCAGATCTCTCCTTGGAATAAATGCTATTTCTTCTCTCCAGTTAACTCTCACAGAAGACCAGCTCTGATGCTGGCAAATAACTACAGAAAGCCAGTATGGAGTTGACCAACTGGGAGAAGTGGTTGAACAACTCCGCCTTAAACTACCGGTCACGTATCAGAGCTAGCAGAAAGCAGGAGAGTATCAAAGGTGGCTGAAGAAATGCGGCTCCTAAAGTCGCACCTAGCAGATCTTCGAGAGAAATTTCGAGCGTGCTCGTCTGAACTTGAGGAGGGCACAAGTGAATCTTAAGAGGTTCAGGTTCAAGAGGTTCAAGAGAAAGAAGCGCACAAGCCTGAGGTAGACGCCGAGAAGGCCAACGAAGAGGGTAAGCCCATGATCTTGGACGTCGAGTACGACGACGAGTCCGCCTATAAGGACAAGAAAAAGAAGAAAAAGAAAATGGGGAGACGAACGTGACAGGAAGTTCACCAGAAACAAGTCTGGGTGCGTGCAGTGAAAGTGCAGTGAACTTGTGTGCATAGAGTGCAAATGAAGTATGAAAAAAAAGTGTTTCGTAGGGACTTACCAGCTCTGCAACGAGTAGCCAATCGTCCCCAAAGGAAAAGTAGACAGAGCGGAGACTACATTTTGAGTAGTTGAGTTTGTTTCGCTATTTTGGGTTATTTCGTTTCCTGTAGGTAGCAGTTCCTCCCAAGGGGGAGTTTGTTTCAAGGGGGGAAGTAAGTAGTATCCGGGGTTTTCGCATCCCAGCGTTTCGGTGGCTCTACCACCAGGTGGCTACGCCGCGGGTATATATGTGGCGTTACTCTGAATAAATGACCTCTTTGGCTTGACTCTTCAACTCCAGTGCACGTCTCCTGCTTCGCCCCTTCGGGGCCGTCACCGACGCGACACCACAAGTGCCTAATTCAGGACCCCATGATACTTTCACCCTTGAGATAGAGAACTTTTAGGGAAAACTGGCACCTTAAACAAATCGCAAATATTAGCCAAAAACTGCTGCGTTTGCTTGGAAGTAACACCTGCGAAAAAGCCTCAATATTTGTCTAGCAATTGGCACAACTCGCGTACTGGTACCTGCACTTATTCTTCGACCAATGATAAGGCACGGAATCTTTCACACCATGATTTCTAAAATAATTAAAACGAGCCAAGGCTCAATTTTATTGCGCGGCCACTATACAAGCTTACGACCAGCCTAAACGTAAATCAAGGCCCACGGCCTTCTTTAATTGTGAGTGGTAGAGAGAAAAAAAGTAACCTCAGTCACGTCAGACCTCATCGCAGCTCTTCGGCACAACAAGAACGCCGTCCACCAGTTTGTTCAAATGTCTCCAGCCCCGTGCTGGTCACGGAACACCTCCTTGAGCTCTTGAAGCCGAGCCCGGACGTCGTTCTCCAAGGCGGCCGGAGAAAGTCCGCCGTAGTCCTTGAAGGTGAAGCATTTGGGCAGCTGCTGGATGACGACCGAAAGACCCAGATAGGACGCCGAGTAGGCCCTCGCATCGACGCCGCAGCGCGTTCGCAGCCGCGAGATGCTTTGCTTGAGGAGTGTGGTCAGCTTGGCCCACAACAACACGAGCACGGCCTCGAACGCGTCAGCCTCCAAATTGACCCTCAGCGACGTCACGCAGGCTGTGATGCTTCGGAATACCCCGTCTACGTCAGCTTCTTGAGCCAGAGTTGTCTGCGCGCTGAGTACCCGGTCTAGTCGTGTTTCGACACCCGGGAGCAGCCTCCACACGATGATTTCCAGGAGACGATCCTTCGAGGCGTTGACAATCCCGAGGACGCTCTGGAGCCTGACGTCGACGTCACCGAAGCGCGTGAGCCCCTGGCGAGAACCGAGGTAGCTGTTGGAAATTTTGGAGCGTATCTGCTGCACGTACATCAAGATGCCCATGAGGTCATTGACGGCAACGCAGAGCCTAGCAGGCACCTCGACGTTGTTGTCATGTCCGTTGCGCCGCTCACCTTCGGTCTTGCTGTCTATTTCGGCCGAGTAGACCGATACCCAGCGATGCATGCAGTCGATAAACGAGAAATCGCACGTGTTCTCAGGCCACTCAATGAGGAGCCAAAGCTTGACGACGTTGGCGTTGATGGCCTCCACCGTTTTCACAAAGGACGAGCTGTACTTCACGTTCGCGTTCAAGGGAAGCAGGTCGTCAGCAGCCACAAAGACACGGACTATATCGCTCGCTCGCGATGCCAATTCAAACCAGCGGTCGATGACTCGGGACCCAAACCATTCGCGGTATCTTTGGACATTGAGGACCTCGGGATCAACGTTGAGCAGGGGAAATATGTCCTCCAAAAACGTCTTGATCACCGAAAACGCCTCTATCGAGTCAAGCGTTTTCTCTTCGCTGTCGTCAAGCCGGGATGCGAGAGCAGCGTCGACTTGCCAACCAACCCATGGCTTGAGGCTGCACACCAGGAAGCCGTCCAGCTCGTGCATCACAATGTTTGTATACGTCTCGTTCCAGGATTGCTGAAATAGCTGGTTGGCCTTTTGATGGTGAGCTCGGATTGTGTCCAGCATGGCTGCGACAACGGAGAGCGTGGCCTTTTCATCTAAAGAAACCGCCAGACTCTCGTACCACTTTTTCTCGTTCTTCTGGAGCGCGGTGCGTGCCGAGTCAACAATAGGCAGTGGGCTCATGGAGTCCATGAGTGCGCACACCGACAAAGCACCAGACAGGTCGGTCACGTGTAGTTCAAATTCGAGGTAGTACTGCTCGTGCAGATTTTCTAGCTGGCTGTTTATGTGATCAGAAAGTTTCTGGATGAGTTGGTCAAGGGCATCACTTACGAAGCGATGTCCTTGGCTACCCAGCTCCAACTGGAGTTCCTTGAGAAGCAGGTACATTACAACAAAACTGATCTGCGTGTTCACCTTCATTCGATGTTCACTGGCCGCTTGTAGATAGCAGCAATGCGCTTCCACATCTTGCATGTTGTTCTGCAGTGCGTGCTGCCTAAGAAGAGTGAGGCCACGCCTGCCTACGCAGTCTGACCACGTGCTCCACCGTGCCACGTCGTCTTCGGCCGTTTGTTCGACGTTGTGCTCTAAGAACGCGAAACTCAAAGCGTAGTGCTCTCGAATTCTTTCCAGCACACTGATGTCCGCTGACGCCACGGAGTGAAATGTGACTGAGAGCTGCACTTTGCTCTCCAGGTTGCTCCCTGCGGTGTCCTTGAGCACGTACCACTCTTCGACGCCGACACAAGGTATTTCCTCGAGAGGACTCTCGAGTCGACCGACCAGCTTGTACGCTGTCCCCGCCCGGAAGTATTGGCTGAATACCTCTCGCAGAGAATCCAGAAACGCGCTCAGCGAGCATTGTCGAGCGAGCTTCCTGATGGCATCCCGGAGCGTCATGGGGTCCCTGGCGAACACTTCAAGCACGAGACAGCTCGATGCAGGATCCAGTACTTCCACGGTGAGCTCCGTCGCAGACTCAGAGAACCACTTGCGCTTGGACACTTCAGTCGTCCTACCACCTCCTTCCTTGGCCCACAGGTGGCACAACACGTGCTTCCGGTTGTCCTCAAAAAGTTGTTCGGCGTCCAAAAGCTTCACCTGGAAGCGGAACCGCAGTTTCTCTTCTTCGCCTGTACGCCCGTCGCCGTGATTGCTCTCTCCGCTGTCAAGCTGTCGCCTGCAGGTGACGTACACGAGCTCTCCAAAGACTTCTCTCACAAAAGCCGTCATCTGGGCCCGGGAGGCGTTGTATGGCCGGACCTGCTTGCCTACGCTCCTGTGGATAGTGCGCAGGCACTGCAGGCATAGCTCCTGCCTGCAGCTCCGCTGAAGCACCTTGCGGAACGGACTTCGCTCCATTGGCAGCGGAAACGCTCGTAGATGTCCGCCTCACGCTGTTTTTCTTGCGGCTGTGCTCCGCCGTGGCCCGAATGCGTGCTGGGTGCCACGTCAAAGAGGACGACGATCTGATGAAGAAGAGGCTGACGACACGCCATCATCATCATCATCACTGGGAGCAGGGACACTGTTTTGGCTGACATTAGTTGATAACTGGAGTGGCTAATCGAAAGTTTTCCCTTAGTAGTGACGGATACTGTTTGTTGTCATACGAGTATTCGCTTTCGCATCGTTTTGAGAGCGGTCCTTCTACGGCGAAGGTACAGCGCCCTGGCCAATCCGCCTTGGCCAATCCTTCTGAGGAATGTTTAATATAGGAACAGGACATTTGCGACAAATTGCTATCAGCAAGGCCATCCGTCGTTCATTTTTCTTTTGGCTGGAATGTCGCTGGGGGAATGTGTTTGTCAATAGCATTCAACTCGTAGTATGTCCTTCTATCTCTTTTCACAACGTAACCTACTCGACAGCAGTAATAGAACATTACGTCACTTTTAAGCAATTAACTACAGCCCATCTTGTATGGTTCTGCCCGCACCATCCCGATCCCCTCCTTTCCCCATCCCCTGAGCGGTGGGAACGCGCACTGACCAGCCTGCATCCGGAGGACCAGCAACGCCTGATCAACCGGGCCACCCGGGCTGCGGAAGCGCGCGGCTTCCTGAACTGAGGACGCCACCCACCTTCTTCTTTTATGCAGAAATGCATTATAGTCGGGGGTTGTCGTGCGTCCCTTGGCCGGCGTCCGCAGCGCGTCTGATGATGATTGTGGCATGATGCCCCTAGGGATTGGCCAACCAAACAATCCATCACGAGATAGCTTCGCGTTCAACCACCATCGTCATCTTCCGTAGGGGGAACCGCTGAAGAAGAAGAAGGAGAAGAAGACAAAGCTGCGAAGAGGAGGGCTGCGTGAGTTTTGGCTACCGTTATCCTCCTCGGCCGGCGCATCTTCCCGATCTGAACCCGGTCGAAGAGCGGCTCATCGCGCCTCGACTCCCCTTCATGAGCATCAGGCGGCTGACTCGAGGCACGGGCAGTTGGAATCAAGGGACAGGCGGTGAACGTGCCCATCGACGTATCGAAGGTTGTGCGGTGCCTTCCTCGCATGGTACCCGAGGACGTTGCGTTCGACGTTCACATCAGCGGAGGCTGATGAGTCCTGCAACGTACAAGCGCGGGTTGGTGAAGCGCGGCAACATCCTGGCTTGGCTCAAGCACCTGGAACACACCCGGCTGTATCGCGCCATCAACGTTTCGGGTCGATTGGAGTCGGCTCGATCAACTTCGATGACGGCGGCGAACGAGAGGAACCGCAGGAAGACGACGTCGATGATGCTGACGGTGAGTTCGAACGATTCCCGACGACTTTTGACGTGAACGATCCTCTGCAGTTGGCGGTTGCGCTCAACGCGTTCTCGAAGACGCTTCTCTATAACGAAGCGGAAATGACGGGTGTGGGAAAAGAAAAAAATAAATGATTACGCTCACACTCTCGCCTCTCTCTTCGCCATTAATCGCATCACACTCGTCGGTGCACCCAATGCATTTCTGCATCCTCACAATCCCCCTCGGGGAGGTGCGGGGGAATTTTTTTTGTTTTTGCTCAATAAAACGTTTTGCCTCCTCCTCCTCATCTATCGTCGTTGGCACCTTCCGCCCAGGCCTCCAATGTTGTCATCGTTTTTTTGTAGAAAGGGAAATGGCCACGAAGTTATTGTTGCTGTGGTTGATGATGATGATGATGATGCTCGTTGTCTTTCCTTTGTAGCAAGGTGATGACGTGTTATCTTACCAAAAAGCTAATATACCTATGTTTTATACTCTTCGCTTAATACTAGCGCTGCTCTAATTGCAGGCAGAAAAACGTTTTTCGGCACAAAATAATTATTTATTCTCTTACAGGTGGTAGCTGTCCCAGGAAATATTCCCTTGTGTACTTTTCATCCGCCATCATTATAATCTTTTCATCGCCTCGACAGCCTTGAAGTTAACTGCCTCTGTGCTACTCTTAAATCCTAGGGCTTCCGAAAGCCGAATATTTCCCTCATGTAGATTTGGATGAATACCATCGCATTTTAACACTATGTGCCGCATAGTTTTTGTTTGAAAATAATCAAAGGGGCGCTAAGCAGACGAAGACGAAGTAGAAAAACACACCACATACAGGCGCCTGTATATGGTGTGTTTCGACTTCGTCTTCGTCTGCTAGCGCCCCTTTGATTATTTCCAATAAGCATGGACCAACTAGCTCAACAAGTTTTGTTAAGTCTTTGTTTTTTTCCGGAGACGACGCATACTCCCTCATTTTGTGTATACTTACCCGCAAAGCTCTTAGTTCGGAAGCAACCTCCTCTAACCTCGAAAATCAAAACACTGCCCTTGGAATCATCGCAGAAAATTTCCTTTCTGATGGCCAATTTCGCAGCCCTATACATTTATAACGACGTTTAAGCTTACATTTTTTCTCTTGAAATAATAATTGACGCGTCACCTGGTGAAAAGGGGAGTCGTCGTCTTTGTCCGCGTGTTTTTTTCTAAGGCGGTTCAACATAAATTGAGGATGACTCAGCCAGCAATGGAACGGAAGATGATAGGTGTAACGTTGAGAGACAAAAAGAGAGCGGCGTGGGTCAGCGATCAAACGCGTTTTAAAAACATATTAGTAGAAATTAATAAGAATAAATGGCCGTGGGCAGGACATGTAATGAGAAGGCAAGATAACCGTTGGTCAATAAGGGGAACAGAGTGAATCCCTAGAAAAGGCAAGCGTGGCAGGGGGCGGCATAAAGTTAGGTGGGCAGAAGAAATGAAGTAGTTTGCGGGAATGAAATGGTAGCAGTTAGCACAGGAGCGGGACAATTCGACATCTATGGGAGAGGCCTTGGCACTGTAATGGGCTCAGGGAGGCTGATGGTGATTATTTGTTTATTTAAGCTCAAAGGGCATTCACCGTTCCCAGTATCGTCATTGTGGGCGCTTGATTGGTTAAAACTAAATCACCATTGTCGTGCGTGGAGACCCTGTGGAAAAGAGGCGATGTATATCTATTGCACCAGCGCTTATTTTTTAGTTTCTGAAATTCTTATTGTATGTAATGCAACAATCGGCAACATCACTGTGTCGCTTTTGTTGACAAGAATTTTGCCAGGAAGCCATGACCATATGTCCCCATGTGACAACAAGGAATAAGACTCATCAAACTCTTTTCTTCACGTTATGTCGTAGAGTGCCAACCGACGAAAAGCAGAGGGAGAAAGACACACGACGGGCCGCTGCACCCGAGTCTGCATCTAAATTATGTATTTGTGCTCCTTCCAATAAAAGAGCACGAGGTCGCGGGTTCGATTCCCGGCCGCGGCGGCTGCTTTTCTGATGGAGGCGAAAAGCAAAAACGCCCGTGTGTACGAGATTTCGGCGCACGTTAAAGATCCCCAGGTGGTCAAAATTAATCCGGAGCCCTCCACTACGGCGCGCCTCATCGCCTGCGTTGCGTCGGCGCGTTAAACCCTACAATCAATCAATCCTTCCAATAAAATTCCAGTTGGGCGCCAGAGCCTGTCCTGTGCCTTTCTTCTTCTGTCCATGTGTGTTTGGACTGCACCACTTCGAAATGAACGCCTACCAACTTCCACAACTTTCCCCGGAAATGGATTCATTTTACACCGAGGTCACCAGCGGGCCAGCCGTGCTCCGCGCAGCCCTATCTCGGAAAGCTTGTCAACGTAACAGACGACCAACCTTGACACCCAATCACGCATATCATATGATCAAGAATAATCGCTACCTGTTTCATATTACCAGAAGAGAGAAGCAATCCCAAGAGAAAGATATGACAGGAACTTTTTAGATCTTGTCTTGTTAAAGCAAGTGATTCGAAAATATGGTGTTTCACCCGCCGAAGTTACGCCAGGTGGCGCGCTAAGGTGGACGAAGTGTCCGCACTAATTTTGACCCACTTTCGGTCTTGTCACCCGGGCATTTCCGCTTTCCACCTCCATCTGAAAATCAGCCACCGCTGCCGTGATCGAACCCGCGTCCTTGAGGCCAGCAACAGAACTCATTAGCCACTGAGCTACTGCGGCGGGTAATCAAGGAAATTACGCAAGGTGGGCGCTCGACCGAGCGATGCTTCCCAATGCCGGATTAGCGTCTGTCTGTTGCTTTTTTTTTTTCTTTCACGAAGAAACCAGTTTCTGTAACTTCGGAGCACCCGATTATATGCTCAGTGCTTTCCCGTCCCGTGGGGCAGCCGTGATCGTATAGTGGTTAGTACCTTGCGTTGTGGCCGCAATAACCCAGGTTCGAATCCTGGTCACGGCAAGTGTTTTTTTTTTCTTTTTTGCTGTGTTGCGATATACATTTAATGCATCTGAACGATCTTAAATGTCCGAAATGATGTATCTTGAACGCTTGTTATTTTTCATCTTTTTCCTTGTTTGCCCCTACATATTTGTTCCTGAACTCGCACACCAACCAGTGCTTCGAAAATTCCGTGTATTTGCTTTTCCTTCCTTTGATCACAGGTGCTGGCGCACATTAAAAACGCATGATGCAGACAACTGAACGGGTCCGACAACAACTCGTTTGTCGCGAACTTGATCCGACTGAGACGCGCGTTGAAGAGTAAATTCGCGTGTACGAATTGTAATAAGATGGAATGCAGAGAAATAGAAACTCCTGCAGTACACAGAATTCGCTCAGCGCCTAAGAACGTTAGTCCGTTCGTCATTGCGTTCACGTTGGGAATACTCCGTGCCCTACGTTGTTCTGCGGCAGCCGATGATATAAGCGTGCGTTTCACCATCCTAGGGGTGTCTTACGGATCCATGCGTTCAAAAAAGAGGGAAAAACCCAGGGACGGTACACTTTCAAGCTAACACGGGGAAACTTTTAAGCGGCCTCCTCTCCCTAGTTAATTGAAATTACTGGGGGCTAAGGAAGAACTGCAACCAAGAGTACAAACGCCTTATACCTCGGTTGGAGTATACATTGAACGCACAACTTTTTGAAATGCAACGATCCCTCCATGTGACTCTCTCTACCATCAATCATAGTAATAACAAGCCTAGCGCTCCCGCAGCATTTATTCATTCAAATAAATTGCTCCTTTTTCGCACCAATGCGGGGATGTACAATAAAAAAGCAGAGGAAAATTCGTTTCACCAAGTGTTTGGTAGACGCACTGATCGATATAATGGTTGCACACGTGCGCAGCTGCCGCGCGAATGTGCTCCGTACACATGCAGACTAGACAATTTCTTCCAGCAAAGTGCGCATCGCCTTTGAGAAGGTATACGATAAGATACCGTCCCCCCAAAAACAGGATAAGCATCCGAGCACAATAGCGCTCAAGTGTTTTGTATGCACGTCAACCTCAATACGATTCAAAGTCGACTCTTGTACGTTCGCTGAACAGCGCAATAAAAGGCTTCCCAACAGCAATGATCTCTGTCAACGTGGTCTTGTAGCGGTCGTCGCAGAAACGGCGATGACCATGTTTACATCGGGCTATTGGAGATAGAGTTTCTTAGTAAATATACTATAGAGGAAACAGCGCCTTGTAATCCATGTCGTTGCGGTTGTTTATGGGAAGACACCTCCCCCTTTAGCTTGTGCTTGGCATGACAATTGGATTCTGAAGTGGTTTTGGGGATTTGCTTTTTTCACTATAAATTAACACGTCTACGAGATACGGGGAAGCCGAAATCCACCCTGTTCTGTGGTAGCCCTGTTCAGTGAAAAGGCAGGCGGTGCGTAATCGTACCTGACATTGGCCATGCCGCAGTCGAAGGACGTGTGATTGAGCGGGTAATATGCCACTGCAAAATTTGTAGCTGACAGAAAAAAAAAAACCCCGCCCGCATCTTCCCACGGGGGGAACTCGAGTAAATGCGTCGCAGAGTGGTGGGGGTATCGCGTGGATGTTGTGTAATTGGGTATGGTTTGGGAATGCTTAATTGTTATTTCGTCTTTATTATTCTTATTTATTGAATGAAGGAGAAGCGAAGGCAAGGAGTGTAAAGTTAAAGTCTGTCTTTATTGCTTGGTGCCGTCAAGCAAAGCGTCAAGTCAAGCGAAAGCCAAGCAAAGACGCCCTTGACTGAATTTCGAACGCGCGCTCCGCCGCTTATATACACACCGCCCGCGTTCGAGGGAGAGGAGTACGGGGGAGAGACGCGCATGCGCACACTTCCGTACACAAGCGCGCGAACTTTCCACGCACCCACCACGCCGTTATCACGTGTACACGCCCTTCCGCCGTTACTGTTGAGCGCGACGCAGCGCACGGGTAGCTACGACGCATGCGCGCACAGACGCGCTCCCCCCGCACCGCCGCAGCTGTTGTTGAGAGCGACGGAGCGCACGGGGTACACGCGCTCCTCCCGCACCGCCGCACCTGTTGTTGAGAGCGAGGAAGGTACGGGGGAGATACGCACACCTGCGCCTCGACGCGACGCGCATGCGCAGTGAGCGTGCGGACGGCGCCGACAACATCGACGAGTGACATCGCGAGCCTAAGAAATGCTCCGCATTTAAAATAAACAAAATGCAATTCGACGAAGACAAGATACGACAGATACGGGCGCCTGTACCCTCCTAACTTGTCATCGTCTACGACTGCTTAACGCCACGTTTTATTTTAAATGCAGAGCATTTGTATAACTCACGATGTCACCCGTGCGTCGGCGTCCACAGCAGCCAGCCTCCCCCTACACTATAAAAAGAAATAACAGTTACCGGCGCCTGGTTTCGATCCCACGATCCCGCGGGCGGAACGCAAGGTACATAGTGCTCTACTCACTGCGCCACAAAGCCGACACAGAATGGAAGGCTACGAACGCGCCTTATATCCTTGACTCATTCAAACTACGTCAAGAAGCTGCTGATACAACGCATTCACTACCTGTGGGCGGAACGCAAAGTACATGGTGCTCTTCCCACTGCACCACAAAACCGACACAGAATCAAAGGCTACGAACGCGCCTTATATCCTTGACTCATTCAAACTACGTCGTCAGCGGCGTGCGTTGGCGACTCAGCGGCGTGCTAGCGGCGTGATAGCTGCGTGGTGTACACGTGATAGCACCAACCCCCCGAACACTGAACGTTAACGCAATACAACCACCCCCTATGCGACGCATTTACTCGAGTCCCCCTCGCGGGGAGATGGGCCCATTTTTTTTCTTGTTAAAGGGGCCCTGTAGCCCTTGCCATCGACTACTAGGAATTTTCAGGGGGGTAAAGTGTATTGTCCCAGCAATCTCCTACACAAAAATTATGAAAATCCATTCACTATCACCGAAACTACGGGCGATGAGAAATCGCGCATAATCGTTCCCTCTCAACTCGACTGCCGACAACGCGACGAAAGCTGCGCCTCTTTCCCGGAGAGAGGGGCGGCTCCCCGCGTTCTCCTCCGCGGCCTTCTATACATGACAGGCCGGGGAGCTTTCTCCTTTTCTCCGCAACGTGGACGAGTCTATTTCCGGTCTGGTGGCGCAAAAAAGCAGGCATGGGCGCCTGCTCGCAAGCCGGCGCTCGGGCTGGTAGGGCGTTTTTGAAGCAATAAACATTTGTTGTCGAGTGGTCTGGTTGAAAGAGAAGTACTGAGCGCATCACTCAAACTACACGCGCACTCAAAACAACAGAAACGGCAAAACTGTGCCTACAGGTTCTGGCATAGATGAGGTTCCCGCACAGCGGCGCCAACTGCGGATCGTCACAAGAAATGCGAGAAATTAGCCGCGAAGTTGACCAGGGAAAGCCGATCGGACAGCCATGGTCTCAATGACGTCATTTAGGCCATGCCAAGGGTGCATAATGAGGAGACCTGAAGAGAGCGCGTTTGGTTTTTCCGCGTCTTTGACAGCGATTCGCGCGCTCACCGCTGAACGTGCACGTGTAATATTTGGCTCAGGTATTTCTTGTAGTGCAAGCTAAGCGTCGCGCAGGTTTACTTGCACTGCTCAAAGAGTGCTGCAGGGTACCTTTACACTGTAGCTGAGGGTGGGTGCACCGGTTCACAGCGAAGGCGACGTTTTCATAGGCACGCTCAAAAAACTTTACAAACTCTTCAACAACTTATTTGAAATAATGGTAAAAGTAATAAAACAAGTCTCTAATGAGTTTCCCCCAAATTATTAACATTGTTCGTAACTACCACCTTGGCCTGCAGAATAGCAGGCACAACCGTTTTGCAAAAATACGCTTTACTTCCTTTTTCCTTAGTTTTAAAACAGCCTGTTTTATTTTCCATTTACATAATTGCGCAATTTTCGTCGAGTTTTTGTGGACCTTTGTTTAAATTTGCGGTCACTAAAACATTTCAATCCAAGCCAATGATGAAACTAAGGCGAGCGCATGATGTAATGGCGGTCCATGACGACACAGACGGCCTCGATGTGAGCCGCATAGACACTAGTGCCACATTCCTCTCTAGTGTATATGATTGGAGAGCATCGCAGCAAGCTACCACAGTTGCGAGATAACGCACCCGAGCCGGCGGATGGTCAGACATCTCTGCGACTTCAAAGCGCAGAGTGAGAGGAGAAATAGCTTTATTGTATTTGTTGATCATTACGACGTGGTGGGTGCTCATAGTCCAATGCTCCATTCTCCAGGACGCCCATGCCATCTGTGGCGATTGTTCGGCACTGCTCGTCGTAGTCGGCGCTAGTCAGTGCCTTACTCCACCGATCCTTTCTAGAGGGGGCATGTGAATTTTGTCGCACACGGCTGCTGAATGGTAAAGGGTGGCTAATTGGTTACATCTGGGCCACAGCTTCGGATAACGGATTGGCTAAAGTTTGCGTATACAGTCGGCAGAGGTGGGAAGGTGTTCGTTTGGAATTAGTAGTAGTAGTAGTAAGTAGTGTAGTAGGTAGTAGTTCGTAGTGCTTAGCTTAGCTAGATAATGCCCGCAATTGCATCCCCCGCCTAATCCAATTGTAATCTCTCAGTCACCTAGTGGGCCCAACTTCTCAGTCAATCTGACCCAAACGCATTTTTAACAGAAGCTCCTACAGCTGGAACAAATGACACTCAGGGACACATGCAACACAGTACTTTCACAGATTGCCTGTCCTTAGCAATCTCTCTGGAGCCTGGTAACTCCGAGTATTGTGAGCCATCGAGACGAATCATATACTCATCCGGAGCTTGAGATTGTAGCAGTGGTCCCTAGGAAAATAATGAGGAAAACGATGTGTCCTGGACTCGTAGACTATGGCCTTTCATCCTCCTTTCACTATAGTACACGTCGGGTGGTCAGCAGCAGGTGTGAGACTACTAGCGAAAAGAAGTATCATCCCCAGCTGCTTGTCACTAATTATATATTAAGCAACCTACCCAAGATAAATATAACAGGTAAGTAACTCCGCACCGGCGGCCATACCATTGGTGTTATCATTTTCGCATTTGATGTTAAGGCGCCTTACGTTTTCCCACCAGACCTCTTCGCAATACTTATTTGCTAAGATCGCACTGCCATTTATTGATTTTACAGCAAAGCCTCCTCTCCTGGTCGCGTGTGCGTAAACATAAAAGAGCTGGAAACAAGCACAGTATTGAAGGACGCTCACACTAACACAGGACCTCAACCAAATTGTTGCAGGTGTGCTAAATTATTAATGCCCCTGAACATCAAACAAATGCGCACGCCGTGTCTTTCTTGATCATTGACGGGTAAAACATAGACACACGGGCGTAACGCAGTTCACAACGCCTTAGCAATCAACGTGTGACCACCATGACTTGGAATAAAACACTTGACATAAACGCAATTTTTCTTGGTTTTGTTAACCTCTCCGTAGGTATCTGCGGAGTAGAAAAAGTACGATTCCTTAAACAGCTGCGCTGTTAACAATCGAAACAAGAGGATGATTTACGTGAGCATCTAAAACCATGTCAGTATCCAAATCGCAATATCGTCGTGACGTTTGTCAGTGGTCGCCTCTGGCCTGAGTTTTACGATCCCATTGTTTGCCCCACAGCTTGGAATGGCCTACAAACACAATTTTCTTGCTTTAACATTTTCTAACCAATCGCAAACAATTTGCAACAGTAAATGAGCGTCATCCTCCTTTCACTATAGTAACGTCGGGTGTCCAGCAGGGTGCATGCTTCTCCCCACTGCTTTCACTAATTTATATTAACAACCTACCAAATAATATGGTTAACAAGTTAAGACTGTTCGCCGACGATTGCGTCATTTAAACCTCCATCCGCAACCCTGAAGACAGTATGGCTCTTCAGCAGGACCTCAACCAAATTGTTGCATGGTGTGCTAAATTATTAATGCCCCCTGAACATCAACAAATGCAAACTGCCATCATTGACGGGTAGAACATAGTAACGCAGTTCTCCTACAAAATCAACTTGCCACTGATTGACTGCAACGCCATAAAAATTGGTTGATTGTAGGGTTTAATGCGCCGACGCAATGCAGGCGATGAGGCGCGCCGTAGTGGAGGGCTCCAGATTTATTTCGACCACCTGGGGATCTTTAACGAGTGCCGAAATGTCGTACACACGTGCGTTTTTGCTTTTTCCCGCATCAGAAAAGCGTCGCCGTTGAACCGCGATATCGCCCTCAGCAGAACAACGCCTTATACTGTTGCTTCGAATGAAGGCGGCCTCAGAATCACGAGCGTCACCTCCGTACGGCAGCGCTGGCATAGGGGCGCCCTGCCTGGAGTAGTGGAACGCGGTAAATTTAAATTGCCGTGAGCGAACCTCTAGCTTGTTATCTTGGGAGGAGCAAGATGGGAGAAGGCGATTCCCGGGCGATTCCCTAACTGAAGGCTAGCAGATAAGTAAAGTCGATGGCCGCTTCGCTTGGTTCTGAAGGCAGCTGTTATCTGAGGACGTGCAGCCGAGCTCCAACTTGGGCACAAGTGTTCGCCGCTAGAAAGCCACGACTTGGAGGAGCCATCAAGCATAGTTGAGAACAAGTTCTTGACAGGTGTGTATCATTGGGGCGATGCGGCGAACAACCCGCAAGAACCCGCAAGCGTAATCATTAGGCGGAAGCGTTGCATGCCTAATGGGTCGAAAAACGCAGCACTGCCGACCGTACAAAGTAGATGGTACCAACGGGAGACGGCGAGCGCAGGGAGTGGAGAAAACACGTGACGGCCCGTGAGTAGAACAGGTGCAAGCCAGATATGGAGGACACCGATTCTGGCGAAGCGGTGGTGTTACTGCGCTTGCATATTATAAATAAAAGAAAATTTTAAAGAAAATTTTGTTGCGGCACTTACGTCTGCACACGTATCGCCAGGAGAAGCCCTATAGTTTTCACATTCAAAACACGCTGAACGCGCGTTCACGACTCAACCGTTGTCGACGCATACACCATTATGTGCTTTTTCAATCATTACATTAATGACTCTTACACCCATGTTCACAGACACATTTGTTATGGTACACTCATTTCATAGATATTTCTCAACAAATACGGCACTTTGAATAGTCGCCTAACAACCTGTGATTCAGATTTAGCACAACAAACTCGATTCAGCAATCAATGCAGCCTTTGAAATCTATCAATGCTATCAATGAGACTTCGGCGAATGACAACTCGCAAGTTTGGTCATGTGCTGTTGCATCATTCAATGCAAGCATGGCGTTTTGCATCGCGCAAGAGAACAGCGCAGATCACATTTCTGGGTCAAATGGCAAGCACTGCGTTTTCTTTCACCGAATTTTCTTGATATTACTGCCTGAAATTGTCGCTCCATCGCAGTGTGGAAGAGCTGAACCACATGACTGCCTTAGAGTGCAGTTGGGCGCTTTTCGTACGAGGCTGTCGTTTAACCATAAACACCAATGTAACACTATACCATCATTGCCCTGTAATAACTACATTCCTTTTCTTTTACACCACCTAAGGGACTAGAGGGGCGCTTTTAAAGTGTGCGGTCAGCTCCCATATCGGCTTCTCCATTCGACCTCAATAAGTGCAGTTTTTCCGCCACCCAGTGGACCCACGAGTTGCAATCATCATGTTTGTGAAGTGTTGAACTACACTCTGGTGTAAGTCCGACCTCAATAGGTATACTGAGGAACTTATTGTGAGCGAATAAATTTCTCGGGTGAACTAAGCCTAACCATCACCACGCCGTCGCTCCATCCTCCGCTGTTGCGGCCCTCCATGTTGGGGCTGCAGCAGGGATCACAGCAAGAGGCGGCCGCTATAATGTCCCTCCAAGCTCCCGCACCTGTAATTTAATGCAGAATCGAAGCGCTGAAAATCAGTTCACAAGCAATAACCCGAGACTTCGGCAAACCCGTCATCCAGAGAACCCTTGGATCGGAGCAGGCTTTCTACCAGACATTGGACATGAAGCCATGATGGACTACGACTAGCAAGACGAGCATACCATATCAAATGGACAAGCAGGCAGTGATCCCCTTCCAACGTAGACCCGGAATCAAACAGCCGCAGCAGCAACGATCCGTACTCACGCTCAGACTACTTACTAAAATTAAAATCCGCGTCATACCGAAAAGCTCGTTCGCATGCATCTCATTGGCATCACGGAATGCGAAACATACCTCTCAGAAATAGCTTCCCATGGATGTGATGTAGCAGGCAACTGCATACACATCCCGGTATACGACAACGAACATGCTAAGCGAATAGCTCAAACAACAACCATACAATCAAGGCAAAACGGCAATGCAACCACAATTCCTGTCGAGATACAGAGTTCCTGTCACCGCCCCACACGGCACGTCGAGTCATTGGTGTTGAACACGATGAGTCGAATGAAGAAATTCGTAAATGGCTGTGCTGTGAACAGGCTGAAGTCCTCAATTTGCAGGGAATTGTCAAGAGAAATAGGGCGGCCGTTACCTTTGACTCCCCAACACTCCCAAAGGTTGTCAAATATTATATGCCAATAATAAAAGTAGCTGATTATCACCCGAAAGCGCATGGTGTGCTACAACTTCCACTACATTGGCCACATGGCAAAATACTGTCCGCACAACACCGTCTGTCGCAAATGCGGCAGAAGCCAAGACGAAACGCAGGAATGTGGCCGAACAAACTGCTGTGCTGCATGTAAGGAGATTGGCCATATAGCAGTTAGGCCTCAATGCCCCAGTCACATTCCAACGCCCTCCAATGCTTCGCGGAGCCTGCAATGAAGAGGTCGCCTGCTCGACTGGGACACTGACCATGGACAACCATTTGGCCTATCTGGGGCAGCATGCCAAACACCTCACACGCACATACACACAAATGGGAAAACGCCACTGCGATCTCATGACGTTACGACAGCAATACAAGCTAATTCAAGAGAACCAGCGACAGCTTGCCAGCGTCCACTGACAAGAGCTATGTTCCAATTTACGAAATGAGCGCGGCCTGTGGGACACTCTGAAAATTTACAGAGTAATGGCCGAAAAAGGAAAGCAGCACATCTTGTTATTCTCAAGCGCTTACACTACACAAGGATCCCGAGATGGGTGGAGGCGAGAGATTATCTCGGCACTTCTTCCCAAACTGGTATTAGACAACCTAGTGTCTACTCCCATCCAGGGATCCATCATTCACATAGATAATGAAGATTCATCACTGGACAGCCTATTCACGATGACAGAGCTCCGCACTGCAATCAGACAGGGTAAGACGAGATCGGCCCCGGGACACAACGGGGTTACCTGGCAGCACAATACGAAACCTCGATGAAGCTCAATTGGAACACCTACTGGTGCTCGTAAACCACTCGTAGAACACAGGTGAGATTTCCGACGACTTTAAGCTATCCCTGGTTAAGCTAATCCCGAAGCCTGAAAAAAAAACCCATCAGTAGTTTCCAACCTTACACCCATATCACTTACACCTACTTTGTGCAAGTCAATCAAACGCCTTATTAACAACCGAGTACAATACCATTTGGAATATGTCAACCATTGGCTTCGCCCTTCTAGAACTGGATTCCGGCAGCATTTGGTAACGCAGGACTGCCTTTGGCTGCTGCGCTGCGTCATTCAACAAATCCCCTTACGACCGCGCGCTTCCCGACTACGTGTTAACTGTGGACCTTAGAAAGGCTTTCGACAGAGTCAATCAGGCCACAATTCTGAATGAACCTGCTCAAGCCTTTCCCAGCGAAAAAGCGCAAATATGGATCCGAAACTTCCTTTACAGACCGCCCCTTACAACTCTAACAGCAAGCTCCCTGTATGAACACCTAACACCTATTACAACGACAAGGAAGTACAGGGATCCATCCTTGCAGCGTTCCTCTTTAACATACTCATGGCAAAATTGTCTAAAAGTCTTGAACAGGAACGTCGGCCAGATTTGCTATATACGCCGATGACGTCACAATATGGTACGAGGGCAGAGACTACTTAACGACAACCGACATGCCCACCGAGCTGCAGGAAGCAGTAAACACCATAGAGGCATGGCTACCACAACTACGTCTTGAACCTCAGCCGCTGAAAAGCTTAACTGCTCATGGTTTCAAGCACGAAGAAAGCTAACCCCACAGGATATGACCTGCTGTATATAGGCGACACGGAGATACAAATGAAACGTGGGCATGTACGGCTATTCGGCCTCCCGATAGCCAGCTGCAACACCCCCGAGAGATATCGATCACATAGCTGAGACGAAAGTAGAAGCCAATGCTGAAATTGATAGAGCGTCTCTCGAACAACCACGGAGGGGCGAGCAAAAAGTTTGCCTAATGATGGCACGTGTGGTCGCAATTGTCACCCCAGCATACGAAGCCCTGTCTATGAGTTGGATAGGACCAACACCAAACACATTCAGGTGCTCCACAGAGCCACATTGCGTAGCATAAAGGGCCTCCGAATACACACAAAAAGGCAGCCCTTGAGCAGGCAGTGGCACTTCCTCCCATCTTTACTGTAATAAAAGAAACAAAAGAGCCGGCAGACCGCAAACGAGGTCTCACCCGCCAAGGATTGCTCCTCACGGCATGGGACGAACAAAACCCCGAACCGACAACTGAGCTCCCCATGCCTCCTGCACCCTGGTCGATATAAGACCACATCAAAAGACACTCCACGGGCTCTTCCAGTAACCAGATCTACACGTATTCACTACCTGATGACGTCCAAACTGCCAAATGAAATTGGTATCTTCACCGATACAAGCGTAACTTCCACACTATGGATGCATCATGGACATGTCCCGACAATCCATCTTTTAACGGGAAAATATCTTTCAACCAAAACGATGGAACTGCATTAGAAGGAGAACTGCACGCCATAAACAGCGTGATTAACCACATCTGCTATGAACTCGACTTTAAACCAGCGCCCAACATGCGCATCTTGACAGACTCATTCGCAGCAATCCGAGAACTACGAAAACCACTTTCACTCAGCCCACTTGTTAACTACATATTACTGCTTAAAGAACTACCCAAAAGCCACTAAGTGAACATCCGAATCGTCTGGACACCAGGTCATGAAGACGCCAGCCCAGGAAATCAGGCCGCTACGCAGCTGTACAGGAGAGTCTTAACGTTACAAACTCTGCAGGTATATACCTCGGCTACTTCACCTGCCCTACTCATCCAGCGACTCAAGAAGTGCAAGAAATGTCGGTACAAACATGTGACACCACCTGGTTATCTTGCCAACATGCCCTCATTAACAAGAGCTGACGAAGTATTCACCAACAAGTTTTGCGCCAATGCAGCTTACACCCCACATATCAGTCAGAAGTGGACAAAGGGCCCCACAACACCCTCACTCCCACATTGTCCCTACTGTAACTCGAACACCAAACCAGACCTTCACCACTTAATATGTTATGCCCATTCTTCAATGCGCATCGTTCAGACACCATTCGACCCGTTGATCTAAACACCGTACATCAAGGAGCACATGCCGCATCAGATAAGTCTTTATTACATGAAATAATCAAATTTGCAGCCGAAAGTGGTCTGTCGCGAGTAGTATGATGAAGGACGACACCGGCGAAGCCTCCAAACTGTCAGTGAATAGCAGAAAAAGTGCCTGGAGTTGAAGCAACCCGTGTAATCCCCTCCTTCAAAATTCATTTTCTCCACCAAGTGGTTTTAGGCATCGCTTCCACAAATAAAAGTTTTACTAATATTACTACACCTCCTAATCATGATCTTCAGCAATATTCAATCGCTAACATGACATGTAAAAGCACAACCAGTGCTGCAGACGGCGGCACGGACAGGAGACTCCTCGAGCCTCGGCCGTGGTGGCTCCCCCACAAGAAGAGCTGCAGGAAGCGGTGCGAGGCGACCACTCGCGAGTTGTCCTGCCCGGCGACCAGCAAGTGCAGCGTGGTCAGTGCCCCGGCGAACACTACCAGGCAGGCTGCGAGCCCCTGCTTCGGGGTCCATCAGTTGGGTGTCCACGAAGGCGCTCTCCAGATTCATGGCGCACACAATGTTGGCCATGATGCGGAACAGCAAGGACCACCCACGTGTGCTCGCGAAGGACCTGCATGTGAGGACGGGACCGGGAGGATGTGACGTCAGCTATATGCCAAGAGTATTTCGGGGCTTGTCATTTCGCACGAATGATTAACCTGATAGTGTTACCTAGTGACGGAACCGTGGACTCCAGTGATTGCTGAAGGGATTCCTGGTGCGTTGTAACTCCAAGAAAACAAACTGCGCAGACGACGGAACTGAGCAAGAAAACACACAACACGTGCAGTGTTGTTTTTTGGAGTTAAAATGAGGCGAACCATTGAGGGTGTGGGTGAGGCGTCGTGGTTACGGGGGCTCAACAACAGCTGGAACAAGGCTACGCGTGACGCACTGATTCTTCGTTGTCTGCGTTGGAGCGCACAGCGCTATGCCTACTTCTAACACTTCGGCGTCTTTTTTCACCGAAGTCTTCGGCGTCTTCTTGCAGTGTGACGTTTTTGGGGAGTTAATCTTGAAGGTGAAACAATGATTAGTGCTTGATAACCCGCTGAAGAGGCTGGTCTACAACGTTCCTGTATAAAGGAAGCCATCGTAGGCCCTAGCGCTACCTCTCCCGTGTATAACTGCAGACAAGTATTTGATATTCAAGGTTAGTATTTAAAGGCCCACGAAGACAACATAGAACTTTGTTTAGTTTGAAAAAACACTAGCACTTTTTCGGATGGACGCGAAAAGCGACAACGGCCATGTGTTCAGATTTTGGCCCCCATTAAAGATGCCCAAGTCGTCCCATTTAATTCGGAGCACTCCAATACGGCGCACCCATAGCCGGGGTGTGTACTTTCAGTGCGTGAAATCACAAACTGAATTTGAGGAAACGAGCCCTTGGTAACTCACTGAACTCAATTTCTGCCCCTAAATACGTATTTTTTTAATTGAGAATGGTAAGTGGCAGTAAAAATACTTTCAAATTTTCTGCCCCACGACGTCAGAAATGCTGCAACAGGTGAAACACTAAAAGCAGTTACCATTGTGTTAGCTATATTTTAGCATTGAAGTGGTACGATCAAATGTATTTTGAAAGTAACTTGCGCTTGCTGTGAACACAGAGACGGGCACGGAAAAAAAACGTACACTTTCACGAGAAAGTCTACGTTTTTTTCCTGTCCCCGTCTGTGTGTTCACAGCAAGCGCAACTTACCTTCAAAAGCATCTTACACCAACTAGCCCGACATCAAGCTTTACTGAAGATCAAGTGGAAACTAGAGGCGCCACTCCAATCTTACAGTCGCGATGGTTGTGGCGCAGTACATAGCACGAGCACGATCCTGTGATGTCAGATAAACCCGACGAAGAAGTGGCTTGTGTGTCATCACTGCTGCATCTGTTTTCCATGATGTCGAGATTATTTTTTGTTTGTCGTAAAGTTGGTGTCATTCGTATTGGGACAAAGCAGACTATTTAATGATCGAACCTCTTATTTTGTGTTCACGACCCCTTTACGAGGCTGCGCAAAATGCTAGAGGCACAAAATGTCCCAAATTCCGCATTACCGAAAAAAATTGAAAATAAGCTTGGTTTTTTTCCTGGAAATATTAACATGAAGCGCTTAAAAATAACGGGAGAACGGTACTATTGCCTTTGGCGTATAAGACACATTTTTTGGTCTGTATTACGGTCACACCTGGATACCGGAATTTTTCTTGGGTCTTATTCACTGTAACCCGTAATGATGAAACACCTCCTGGGATATCACCTTTGGCCAAATTTCTCAACGAGCAGCACCATCCTCTTGTCCCCCCGCCTTTTTTGTCACAGCGGTTGCAAACATGTTCTTTGCCGTCAACAAATAACGTGTGCTTCCTATTGTGATCCCATGCAAGCACAAGCGCTTTCAGGCTACATCACCCGTGGAACCCGTAGTGAGAGCAGAGAATGGTGCCCACTTAGGCTCTATAACTTTGGTTACTTTGGTGTTATGTGGAGGGAACTTCGACACAAGATCGGGAAAGGGGCTTGACGGCTGAAACTCCTCTCGTCTGAGATTTAGCTTTCGAGATCAGTTTGGTTCCTGCCAGCAGCATTTCACAAGTGCTCACGGGACTGTCTTGTATGGCGGTAAGGAAAAACGCGATGTGTAGAGGATAAACTCGGCCTTTGTTGAGAAATAAATCCCACATTTTTCACTTTATCGAGAGGAGCAGAGTGCCTCCACCACTCCGTTCTTCGCTCCGGCGCCTCTCTGGGTGCATCAGCGATCATGGTTATCACCACCATGAGCCTGCTCACGTCGACTGCAGGACGAAGGCCTGTCCCAAAGATCTAGCGTGTGTTTTTCGTATCCATTTTCCCACCCGAGCTTTCTTGGCGAATTTAGGACACCCACCTCGCCATGAGGCCAACAAATGCCCCTGATCTTTATTAACGCAGAAAATGAGCTGAAAAGACCGCAGATAAAACTGCTGTGGCATTTATTCGATGCCGTTCTATTCCAAACGTAGCCGTGCCGTGTGTCTAGTACGATCTTTTTAAAGGGGAGGGACAATATGATATTTTATACCCCAACTGCAACTTCCCCTTCACTGTAGCACTAACCCCAGCCTTCGTAGGGCATCCGATGCTGTCCATGCCCATATGTGCCGATCGATACAGTGACGTCTGAGCGCTATCTCAGTGCTGGTTCTGCAGGCCGCACCTGATATAAACCAACGACTGCCATTTATATCCTGAAAGAAAAAGACGGGTCTAAGACGCGATTTTCGGCGTCAACTTAAATAAATGTTTGGTCAGTGCAGACCACGTAATTACCAAATCGTTGACCAAAAAAAGAAAAGTTGCTGAAACCACTTACACGGCAGTGGATAAACCGCACAAAGCTAGCCCGATATCTGCGCAAACGCTCTCCTCAGTTGTAGCGGTTCTGCAGGACATCGAACGATTGCGAACAGTGCGCCCTACTTCCGCAGACCGCACATCAGCAATCCGTCATCTTCCATCAGCAACGTCTGAACGAAGCTCGACATTGCTGATGGAAGAACGTTTCGCTTACACATCGACCCAGCTTGAGTGAGAAAAAAAGCACAATGGTGATCACCAGCTCTCAATAACTCAGAACCTAGAATTCAACGTTTATTTTTATCTAACCGACACGGGTAGTTTTCAAAGGCTATCGCTTCTCTTCCGACCCAACCTTGAGGACCTTTCGTCTGTTTGCATTTCCTAGTTCGCTATGGCAACAGGGGACGATTCTCTCACGTTACTAGGACCGCGGGCGCTGCAACAGAAACCCAGAATTCTTTCGGCGGAAGCGACCACAGGCGGCAGCTGGTGAACATGCGTCTCTGGTGGTTTTCGCTGTTCCCGTGCATTTTCTTCTCGGCTCAGGTTCTTGTTCGGGGTTCCTGGACGAGCAGGCTATCGGAGAACCTGAACGACGCAATGAAAAGAGACTACCGACTTAACGTTATTCACAACTGTCAACAATTTCCGCTCGAAATAGTAAAGAAGATTGCCTTCTCTTACACAATCTGGGACTCAAGGGGTATACAAGACCTTTTCTTCAACCTTCGCAACCTAACGGGCCACAGCGCAGACGTCCTGGTAGCCTGCTGGGAGCCATCGCTTGGACACCTACTAACGCTTGTGGAGAGCATCGGTGTACCGTTTCTGCACGTACGCTGGATCTTCGTGGCGGGGAAAGACGCCCCCACAGTAGCGTCCATGTCGAAGGCACTCGAAGGCGTCGGCTGCCGTGGGCTCTTTGTGGCAGCTTCTTCATCCTACGTTGCCCTAGACACATATACCAACTGTTCCTCCGGAATCCGCCGCTTCATTGGCCCTAAAGACGATGCCTTCGAGCCCAGACCCCTCGCCAGCCTCACTCGAGTGAGGAAAATAGACGAAGACAGCCTGCTGACGCCCAAAGACTGGAGGAACAGACGGCTCGAACCTCAGACAACTATCGCCGAGAGCATCCTGCGGAAGACCAACGCTACGATATCCATGAAAGGACAGTTCGAGAAATTCGGCCGGGCCGGTGAAAAGCTCCTTTTTAACGGTGCTATAGGCGCAATACAGGCAAAGAAGAAGGACTTGGGAATATTTGAAATATACCTGACAGAAAACATCTGGTACGCCGTTGGCATTGCGGGTGTAGCACGGTACGACTCACTTACATTCCTCGCACCGCTCCCTACACCAATCACAGACCTTGCTATTATCGGCCGACCGTTCACGCGAGCATTGTGGATGGCCGTCTGGGCTTCCCTGGGCGTCTATATTTTACTCCTCATCGTGATCACCTCGACACACTCGATGTCAGGCCTCGACGAGCCTACGGACGTTGTGGAACAAAGCGTGGATCTCTTCTTCTACCTGTCTTCGGCACTCGTGAACCATGCCCCTTCAGTTCGCCTCTCACGGCACAGCAGCGCCCGCATCCTTGTTGCCTTCTGGTTATGTTCGCCATGATCATTTCGGCCATATTCGTAGGCATGCTCACGTCCTACACAAACTTCCCGCCCAAGACGCGACCCATCACCACGCTGCAGCAACTGTCCCGCGCCCTCGAGCGCAACACCGTCAATGTGTGCATTAAGAACAACCGCTACTTCCGCAACGTCCTCCTTCACCACCTCATCAGCCACTCAACCATCCTCAAGGAACATCTGGAGGACAACATGGTCAGCAGAGACGGCTGCAAGAATTCGGTTTGCTGCCTCCAGAAAGTGTCTGCCGGCACACACGTATTCGTCTCCAACCAGAAAGAGGTTCGATTTCACACCGGCAAGGCCTATAAGGGAGCCGTGAGGGCCGACGAAGACTTCTTCATGGTCCACGTCGTCATAATTGCACCCAAGGCCTCGCCCTACATCCCCGCCTTCTACCACGATACCCAGAGGCTCGTAGAGACGGGAGTCCCGAAGTTCGCCCTGAGGGTTATTCGATGGCAGAACAGGCGTGACAGGGAGTTCCGTGATGCCGGCTGCTATCAGGAAGAAAGCTTCTGCTGTCGCGCTCTTCAGCTCAAGGACCTGTACGGACTGCTCGTCGTGTGGGCCTTCGGGACTCACACTCGGCCTGCTTGTGCTCTGCTGTGAGCTCGGGTGGAAGGACCTCCCGAGGAGGCAGTCTGTTCAACGGAAGGCGCCACTGCAGAGCCACCAAGCACCGCCACCCTGCAAAAAAAAAGCCGTCACTCAGCGAAGTAATCAACCCGGACAATGCTGCAGCCATCGTGATCTTCGGCTTTCCGCCACCAGGCCCTGCAGTGCAACCAGGTCTGCGCAAGCACCGTCGTGTCTTTGTCTCAGTCAAAATGCCACCCCTTCAAGACTTTTGATAGGGTGGAACAGGTTCCTACAGTTTCTTCTAACATCACTGGTGATCGTTACTCAGGACACGGAGTATCTGGAGTCGCTTCAAAATAATAGGGGCGTAGTGATGGCGCCACTGCTGTAATGTTTACGCTTTTGTGCGGATACTGGAACGTTCCAGAAGTTCTGGCTAGTCCTAAGTACCGGGAAGTTACACGAGAAGAAGCATTGTAGATAGCGTTGCCATGCTGTTCCAGCCATGGAGTTTCTTAGTATGTATACTAAAGGGGTAACGGCGCCATGGAATACATGTAGCCATTGGAGATTATGGGAAGATTATAGCTTTTGACTTAGGCTTAGCAGGAGGATTCTTACGTGCTTTTCTGGACCTGCTTGCTTTACTATACATTGATGTCCTGGCCGTCGAGACAACCGAGCCAACAGTTCCTTAATAAAATGATCACGCTTACTTCCTTTATCCTTAGCTTTAAAGCAGCCTATTTTATTGTCTACATATGAGGCGTTTTTTTTCGAACTGAGCCAGATCCAGAAACCGAAACTAACTCGCATAAAACTGCATTGGCCAAGAACTCTGCAACTATCCCCTAAAAAGCGGGTCGCAAGAGAATAGGTGAAATAACGCCCTGCAAGCGGGTACGCGGATCATAATTCGTAACGAAAATGAGCCATATCCTGCTGGTTCACGGACCAAAATGTGCCAAATCCGTTTGCCCAATGGGAGTTTGCTTTTGGCTTGGCTGTTCAGACTGTTTCGTAACTGTTCTCGGAAGTTATTTTTTGCTTTTCGGAGCTGGCTTTTCATAAATTCAGAGGGAAATTAGAAAATCGGGGAAAAGTTTCCCGTGGATATCAACAACGGTGTGAACGGAAGAAGAAGTGAACGAAATGAAACTGAGAGATATGAAACAATAAATGCATCTCGTCCCTTCCCTCCCTACAGAGTCAATCTGGTTATATGTATTTTTTCTACCATTTACCATTTAAGTACTTAATTTACTAGCCGCCGCTTACAAGCCTTGGCACCCCCCCCCCCCCCGCCCGCTCAGAGTGTACGAACCACTTCATTAAGGTGAAGAAGAATATATGAGCAGCCTTGTAGTGAACCGTTTCGTAAATTCATGGCAAGGAAATGGAAGATCCTTGCTTACTTTTTGAGTGACTTCAGGCGCTGCATAAGAAAATTACCCTAGGGAAGAATTCGAAAGAGCTGCTAATGGTGCTAAGAGAACTCACCTGCTCTCTATGTATAGCTCTACTGTTCTTGAAGCCCTTTTGCATATGTTTAATGCCTTTTCCACCAGAACGCAATCGCACTGTTCTTAAAAGTCAATGTAAGTACAGCTTTCATACGAATGCCGCACCAATATTCTACACTTGAATTCAGAGCACAACAAGGGCTTCTAAAGTACCTGTTCCAACTCTTGAACAACCATTATAAAATCGACGCATTATAATGTACATCCGCCTCTCCGGAACCCGACAAACAAGGCAAAAGCACCCGCCCACTTTAGTCGAATATTTCTGTCATAACGATGCCTTTAAGTATTCATCTTTTCCTCTAGTCATTAGAGAGTAGTACCGCTCAAGCCCGTCTATCACTAACACGGATTCATTATCTGAATGTTTATTAAGAATCGCGAATAGTAGCCCCTAATAGGAAAACATCAAATAGTTGGAAATCTTTTATCCAGTTCCCATTCACGTTACGCTGCAGTACACTGCAACAATGTACAGCACCTTACGCCTTTGTATGCCTGCATCGCGTGTTGCAAAGTAACCTTTTGCGGCGATTCTGGACTGTTTATTCCTCCTTTATGTTTGATTTCTGTAACATGTTCTTTCTGCTGTTCTTCTGATTTTATATAACTTGTTCTACACGCATGCTCGATATTCCTTACTTGGATGTAAATAAAGTGCTACATTCAGACACGTACACTTCTCAGATCTGTTGTACCAAATTTTGTTGAAATATGAGTCGCGCACTTTCATTTTCTTCTCGACACCGAACACCTGGCTGTGTAACCAAAACCTGCATGTTTCCTTTTTATCAGCTTAAAGAATGTCTATCCACCACTGTTATGTTATCTACCGAGTATCATCACTGTTATTACCCGTGTTTATTCATGTATACCCACCGCTTCTACTGTTATTGTCTATCATTTATGTTTATTAATGCATACCCCCCTGTTCTACTGTTATTGCCTATGGCGTTTGTGTATGCCCACCTGCTCTGGTCTTAAAAGACACTGGCAGTTTTTTAAATAAATAAATAAAATGAATAAATAAATTTGAGTGTTTCATTTCAATGAGCCAAAGCCAAAATTATCACCCCAATATTGCTGAAATTCACCGCATAACTATTTAATTACTTGTGGCCATAAACTTCCCCAGCTGACATGTAAAATATATCCTATAATAGCTTTGATAGCAATGCATTTAGGTCCGCTAACAAACTTCCGCTATTTTCTCAAATTGGAATTAGGTGGATCTGGCTCCTTTCGAGAAAAAAACGCCTCATATATAATAAACCATTTTTCCAGGCGTTTTTGTGCGACTGCGTTTCATTTTAACGCCACTCAAACGTTTTAATACAACACAATAATGGAACTAAGGCGAGCGTACAGTATGATCGCGCCCCATGACGACACAGACGGGCTTGATGTGAGCCGCGTAGACGCTAGCGCCAGATTCCGCTCCAGGCTATATTGTAATAAACTCTATGGCTCCAGGCTTCCCCCGAATTTCGAAGTCGAACAGTGCATTTGCTCTGTGTTGTCAGTGACACGCCTAACATACAAATACCAGCTTTTTAACAGATCACATGCTGGTGAAAACTTTTGTTCGAAAGCATAATCACAAGACGTACAGTGTACGTACCTCTATAAAATATAAATACTGAATGCACTAAAAAATGTTTTGCCGGGCATTCCTCGACAGTTCATCCTCAAGTTATGAGTCTCTGCATGCGGTCTTTATGAAAGCCTCCAGCTCCCTTCTGCTGCGCCGCCAAGTTCACACCGCTGTACTACAGAACTGTGCCCTTGGATATTTCCTTCTTATTGTCGCTAATATTAAACTCACCGTTCATGGCGAAGCTGGCCTCTTTTCATATCAGGGCGCAAACCTCCGCCATCTTGTTACACCAAGAACTTCAGACCGACTTTAACCCTACAGATCACCGCGTGACAAGCGAATCTTGAAATTAAGCACTCAAACCCAATGTATGTGTCCTAAAAAACAATCAAAACACTATCCCTTTACTGTTTCGGCAGCACAGAGTAATAATCTTATAAAGAAAAATTTATGTGTCGGCTGACCTACCTCAGGTTGTTCCCATCGAATCTGACATAAGACTAGCGAGTTGCTGGTTATGCCTCGGAAGTAATTGTTAAAGCGTGTCGTTATCTTCGAAAATATTACTCCATCGAAAAGCCATTTTGTGATACTCTGGAATACGCTGAACCGTTTGGGGACATCGGGTGCCCAAACCTTACACGCTAAGTGAAAGTGGTGCAAATAATTTATGTTCACCTTTGTTGCATTTAAACAGAATCGCGCTGTTAGCGTCAACACAATGCAAGAAACTGTACAAGTTTATTAATTAGAAGCGCGAGGGGTCGCCATCTCAGTTCCAACTAATGAAAGTTTGAACTAACAACAGCCCAGCTGTGGTCCACGTTTTCCGGAATTTTCACTCACTGCAACACATGTAGCACAAGGGACGCTTCCGCCACTGGTATCAGGCTACATTACCTGGGAAAGCTTTGTCGCGAGAGTGGATAATGGCGCACGCTGAGGCTCTATAACTTTGGTTACTTTGGTCTTATGAGAAGAAAGCTTCGACACAATATTGGGAAATGGGTTTGAGGGCTGGAACACCTCTCATCTCAGATTTAGCCCTGGGATCAGTCTATTTCATGCCAGAAGCTGTTCACTAGCACTCGCGAGACTTTCTTGTATGGATGCGAGGAGGAACAAGATGTGTACAGTACAAATCCGGTGGTCATTAAAGACTCAAAGCCCCATTTTTCCTTGACGGAGAGGAGGGAAAGTGACCCCACAACTTCGCCCTTTGCTCTGGCGTCTCTATTGGTGCATCACCAATCATCATTGTCATCATCATCACCATCACCCTGCTTGTGTCCACTGCAGGACTGAGGCCTCTCCCAAAGATTTCGAGTCACTCCTAACGTGTGTTTTCCGTTTCCATCCCCCCCCCCAAACTTTCTTACGAAATATAGAGATCTAACAACACTCATCTCGTTACTACGCAATAACCCTCACTGGTCTTTATTAATCAAGAAAATGACCTGCGAAGGCAACAGACCAAATTGCTGTGGCATTCCTTAGATGCTGTTCCATTCTCTCACCGCCGTAGCCTGTATCTAGGAATACCCCATTATATCCCAATTGCAACTCCCCCTTCACTCTTGCCTCAACCCCCGTGCATCTGGCGCTGTCGATGCCCAAGCAACGTCTGAGAGCTATCCAAGTGCTGGTTCTGCAGGCGACACCTAATATGAGCCCAAAGCTGCCAATTATATCCTGAAGAAAACGCCCGGTCCAGGACGGTACCAATAGGCATGGAAGAATCCGGATTTCCTCAGTGCGGACCACTTAATAACCAAATCGTTGAAGAAAATAGAAAAGTTGCCGACATCACTTACGTAGCAGTCGATAAACCTCACAAAGCTAGCCCAATATCTATGCCAACGCCCTGTTCAGTTGTGGAAATACTGTGGGATATCGAACGAGTGCGAACAATGCGCTCGACTTCGGAGACCGCACTATAATAACGCCGCAATCCGTCATCTTCCATCAACCGGAATCGAAGGAAGCACGCCGGGACCGGAAGAAAGTTTTGCTCACGTATCAACGCAACTTGAGTGAGAGCAAAGAATGCAATGGTGGTCTCTAGTTCAGAATAACTCAGAACCTAGCATTAAACGTTTCTTTTCAACTATCCCACACGGGTACTTTTCACAAGCTATGGCTTCCCTTCGATCTAACCTTAGGGTCCTGTGGTCTGTTTTGATTTCCTTGTTCGCCGTTGCAATTGGGAACGATTCTTCCACTTTACGAGACCTGCAGGCGGTGCCGATAGGGCTTCAAAATTATTTCGACGGGAGCGCCACAGGTGGCAGCTGGTAAACATGCGTCTCTGTTGGTTACCGCTGTTCCTGTGCATTTGCTTCTCAACTTCGGGTTCTTGTTCGGGGTTCCTGGGCGAGCAGGCTATCAGAGAACCTGAACGACGCAATGAAAATAGACTACCAAGTTAACGTTATTCACAACTGTCACCGATCTCCGCTCGAAAAAGTAAAGATGGCCTTCTCTTACACAATCTGGGACTGAAGAGGAATACAAGACTCCTTCTTCAACCAGCAAACCTAACGGGCCATAAGGCAGACGTCCTGGTAGCCTGCTAGGAGCCGTCGCTCGGACACCGACTAACGCTCGTCGAGAGCATCGGCGTGCCGTTTCTGCACGTACGCTGGATCGTCGTGGCGGGAAAAGAAGCCCCCAAAGGAGCGTCCATGTCGAAGGCACTCGAAGGCGTCGGCTGCAGCGGGCTCTTTGTGGCACCTTCTTCATCCTACGTTGCCCTACACACATATACCAACTGTTCCTCCGCAATCCGCCGCTTCATTGGCCCTAAGGACGATGCCTTCGTGCCCAGACCCCTCACCAGACTCCCTCGAGTGAGGCAATTAGACGAAGACAGCCTGATGACGACCAAAGACTGCAGGAAAGGGTGCCTCGAACCGCAAACAACTATCGCCGATAGCACCCTGCGCAAGACCAACGCTGCGATATCCATGAACGGACAGTTCGAGAAATTCGGCCCCGCCGGCGAACAGCTCCTCTTTAACGGGGCTATAGGCGCAATACAGGCGAAGAAGAAGGACTTGGGAATATTTGAGATATACCTGACAGAAAACATCTGGTACGCCATTGGCATTGCGGGAGTAGCACGGTACGACTCACTTACATTCCTCGCACCGCTCCCTACGCCAATCACAGACCTGACTATTATCGGCCGTCCATTCACGCGAGCATTGTGGACGGCCGTCTGGGCTTCCCTGGGCGTCTACCTTTTACTCCTCATCATGATCTTCTCGACCCACTCGACGTCCAGCCTCAACGAGCCTACGGACGTTCTGGAAGAAAGCGTGGAACTCTTCTTCTACCTGTCTTCGGCACTCGTGAACCATGCCCCTTCAGTTCGTCTCTCACGGCACAGCAGCGCCCGCATCCTCATGGCCTTCTGGTTCATGTTCGCCATGATAATTTCCGCCGGATTCATGGGCATGCTCAAGTCGTACTCAAACTTCCCGCCCAAGACGTGGGCCATTACCACGCGGCAGCAGCTGTCCCGCACTCTGGAGCGGAAAACAGTTGATGTGTGCTTTACCAGCCGCTATTTCCGCAAAATTCTCCTTTCTCACGTGGTCAGCCACTCAGACATCCTCAGGGAACATCTGGAGGACAACATGGTCAAAGAAGGCGGCTACAAACATGGCGCATTGCTGCCTCGACAAAGTGTCCGCCGGCACGCATGTTTACGTACCCAACCGGAAAGAAGCCCGCTTTCACACATGCAGGCAAGGCCTTCAGGGGAGCCGTAAAGGCTGACGAAAACTTCTTCATGGTCCACGTCGTGATAATCGCACCCAAGAGCTCGCCCTACATCCCCGCCTTATACCAGTTTACCCAGAGCCTCCTTGAGACGGGAGTCTCGAAGTTCGCCCTGAAGCTCGTGCGATTGCAGAACAAGCACCAGAGGGAATTCCGGCCAGCCAGTTTGTACCAGGAAGTAAGCTGCTTCTCTCGCCGCTCTCTTCAGCTGAAGGAGCTGTACGGACTGTTCGTCGTGATGGCCTTCGGACCCACACTCGGCCTGCTTGTGCTCTGCTGCGAGCTCGGGTGGAAGGCCTAACGAGGAGCGAGCCTCTTCAACGGAAGGCGCCGCGGCAGAGCCGAAAAACGCCGGCGCCGCGCAACAGAAAAGCCGTCACTTAGCGAGGTAATCAAGCCCGGACAACGCTGCAGCCATCGTGATCGTCGGCTGTCCCCTCCATGCTCTGTCGTCCTATCAGGTCAGCGCAAGCACCGTCGGGTTTTCGTCTCGAACAAAACGCCACCCTTCTAAGACTTCTGATAGGGTGGAAGAGGCTACGACCGTTTCTTCTAACATTTATAGTCATTGTTACTCCGAACACTGAGTATCTGGACGTTCTTCGAAGTAATATGACCATACTGATAAAGCAACTGCTGAAATGTTTGCGCTTTTGACGCGGATAACCGTTTCGTCAGGCGTAAACCGACACGTTCACGCTGTTTTATAGCTAGTCCTAAGTATCGGAGTTAGACGCGAAGAAGTACTGTAGCTTGCGTCGCCATGCTGCCCGAGCCTTTCCAGCGAATTTGAAAGTCCAATAGTGCATTTGCTCGGTATCATCGGCGACACGCCCAACATACAAATACCCGCTTTTTAACAGAAGACATGCTGGTGAAAAGGCTTGTTTGAAAGCAAAATCGCAGTAGTACAGTGTGCATCACCAGCCTATCTACGCCCACTGCAGGGCAAAGGCCTCTCCCAGTAATCTCCAATTATCCCAGTCCTCTGAAACTGCAACCAATTTATCCCCGCAAACTTGTTGATCTCATCTACCCATATCACTTTCTGCCGCCCCCTGCAACGCCTGCCTTCTCTAGGGATCCACTCTGTTACTCTTAATGACCAACGGTTATCTTGCCTTCGCATTACATGCCCTGCCCACGCCCATTTCTTCTTCTTAATTTCTACTTATATGTTCTTAACCCGCGTTTCTTCCCTTACCCACTGTGCTCTCTTCTTGTTTCTTAATGTTACACCTATCATATTTCGCTCCATTTCCCGCTGAGTAGCTCTCAATTTAAGTTGAACCCTCTTGGTGAGCCTTCAAGTTTCTGCCCCGTAGGTGAGTGCCGGTAAGATGCAGCTGTCATACACTTTCTTCTTCATGGCCAATGTTAGGCTGCCATTCATTACCTGGCAGCCTACCATTGTCCCTGCCTCTATTGTGCGTGCCTCTATAAATATAAATACTGAATGTACTGAACAAATATGTTGCTTGGTCATTCTCCCAGTTCACCCTAAGTGATCAGCGTCTGCATGCGGTATTTATGCAAGCCTCCAATTGCTTTCCGCTTCGCCGTCCAGTTGACACGCTGTACCACAGAACTTCGCCCTTAGCTACCTTCTCTTTTCTGTCTCTAATATTAAACTCACGGTTCATTCTCAAGTTGACCTGTTTTCATACGACTGCGCAAACCTTCGTCCCCTTGTTACACTAAAACTTCAGTCTGACATTAAACCCACATCTCACCGTGTGACGCTTGAAATTAAAGAATAAAGCGCAATCGGTGTGTCCAAAACAACCAAAACACTATCCCTTTACTGCTTTCACAACATCCCGTAATTATCATATATAGTGAAATTTGGGTGCCGGCTTATGTAACTTAAGCCGTCCCCACTGAATGTTACATAAGACTTGAATCTTGCTGGATATATCTCAGGAGGGGTTTTTAAAACGCGTCGCCACCTTCAAAACTATTCGTCCGTTGAAAGCCATTTTGTGGTAATCTGGAATACGCTGAAACTTTTGAGGACATCGGCAACGCACACCAAGCACGCTAATTGGAAGTGGCGCTGCAAATAATTTATGTGCACCTCTGTTGTATCTAAGCACAACCGCGGTGTCAGCGTAACCACAATGCAATAAAATTGGCTCCAATCCACGCTGTGAAGGTGGTTGGAAAGCGAAGCTTTGACTGACCCCCACCACAATTCCACATGCGTCATTACACTTCAATTCACACACGTGGCTCTAGAAACAGTTCTGCCAGCCGTTACCTGGGATTCCCGGGGTGCTGTCCCGAACGCAGCCAACGTTACTAGAATAAGCTAACGCAGCAGCATCGGCCACTGGCGGGCTCGAGCGGCGGACGCCACCGCTGTTGCCCAGCCGTGCGTCAGAAGAAAGAAAACGGAGAAGAGTGCGTTTCGAAGGGTGAGACAGCGGAACCTAGCCATGCTGATATGCTAGCTCGGGCCTACACCACTGCGTGACGCAAGCGCGAACACCGAAACAATCTGACATGGGAGGCTTAGTGATTCCCATTAATACAGGTTTAAACTCAGTTCGCCACGAAGTTTGGGTCGGTCTTTTGGGCGGGCAAGACAGAAACACTGGGGTCGCGTGTGCTGTTGAGACCGCCCAAGTCAATGGGGGGTTTCAGTATGGCTTGTTTGCAAACCATGTGTAGCTTGCTAGCCGTACCCGCAGTGTTCGACCTTGTAGACTCAACTGAGTACCCAGGGAGGGCGCTGCTGCTGTACGTTCTGGGAACTTCTCGCTCAATGTTTTATAACGAACGCATTGCCGGTCCTTCTGCCGAATAGTCGCCGCCATTTTATGCCTATGTTGTCAAAACACTGAGAAATGTCCGGTCTACCTTGCCAAGTCTAAATATTAGGGAAAGTACGGCAAGCGATTTGTGAGAAAAATTGGCGATAAACCAGTTAGACAATCAACAGATAGCAAGATCACGCGGAATCCGTTGGCATCAGCTGAATTCGAGGGAGGGATTTCGGATGGTTGCGTGGCTGGGAAGTCCTCCCGACGTGTGACCGTCTGACGAGATTCGGCGTTGTGCGTTCCTAACGGTGCCCCCACTGCGGCCGCACTGAAACATTAGAACATGTCTTGGTTCAGCGTCGTGTAGCGGAAATGTTTTGGACTGTGTTGAGCAGGTTGTTAGGACTCACACTTCGATTAAGCCCACGTTAAATTGACGTGTTGGTGAACTTCCTCATGTGTGCTGGTGCTTTTGTATTGTGGCAAAATCGTGGTGCCGCATGTCTTCACGCCCGACCGCAGCGGGCGATGTTTCCACTGCTGTGGCGTGTACGGTCGATCCTTGTGAGTCACTTGGAAGATGAGCTAGCATTTCTAGGCGAAGAATCCTTTCTGTTACGATGGTCCACGCGCTTCATAGTAGTCAGGAACAACATACCCATTGTACCGTAGTGAGCTTCAGCTAGTTTTTACATTTTCTCTGCGGTCCCGTGTGAACGTTCTGCGGGTTGATTCTGCAGTAGCTTGTTTCACCACCCCAGACATTTGTTTTGCAGAGAGTTGAATGCCGGAACACTTGTAAAATGGTTGTTTTTTTCTCGTTTTAGGGCAGCGCTGTTACCACTTGTCGCTCCGCCCTGATACGTGGATTGTAATAAATTCTCTTTTCACCCGCCTGATTGCGGGTGTGGCTAGACATCCTGACAGCGAACGAGCTACGACGACAAGCCTGCACCCTAAAGTGCTCTGCACTAAAAGCGAGATCATCGGTGGCAGTCAGAATTGTCACCGAAACAAAATTCTATTGATGTTACACTTAGTGTACGCCGGCCATGGGCGAGCGCGTCGAGTGTTTGACAAATGTTCTGATTAAACGGTTTGGCTGAACCAAGCCCAAAATATCACACGAAAGTAGCATAGATTCCTGCTTACAAAGCGTTGCAGGCCATATGCAGTTTACTGGGCTTCTGAACACGCACACGGATTCAGAATACGGCACATATTTCTGATGGTCGATCTCTTTAGTGCTTGCGCTTTAAGTTGTAACGGCACAATCATCATTGTCTCCATCAGCGCCATCATCATCAGGATCTACCAGCTCGCTCAGAACACATCGGGCTGCCGGCGCTGGAACAGCTCGCAGTGGGCTTCTGTGGTCACTGATACGTCGTTCGCAACGATCCGCTACGGTACATTGAAAGGCTCCATAAAACGTTTCTATCTCTCTTCGCCGCTCGGACACCACCATGTCACAGCCGTCGTAACCTCAATAAACGTGGGCCGACCACTTTGTCTTGCCTGCCGCGTAAAACGTAATGACTGAGTGATTCGCTGCTTTCTTGACGCATGGCCCGGCAGCGCCTGTAGCAAGGCGGAATGCCGCAGCATGCATTCGTGTTCATAAAGCGTCCACCAATACCTCACAGCGAGTATGTGCAAGTCTGTGGGTGTGTATCTCTCTGCTTCAACAGCAGCTACTGTCGGGTATGTGTTGGAGCGCCGGAGCTTAGGTCTATTGTGACGCCTTGAGGCCTTACTATGGCAGCCGGTGCTAAGTCTGGAAGTATACGTTGACTACCTTGAGTAGCAGTAACGAAATTCGAGCTACTTGGTGCAGTTGCATTCTTCCGCAAGCGATAAAATGACGTGGACAAAGAAAGGACGACAAACACAGGCGCTGACTATCAACTAAAATTTATTCAAAGGAAAACAAAACTTATATACACAAACATCTGGTCATGCACAATGACTGTCTGCATCGATAAAACCGCTGCAAGATTTTTCCTTCGTCCCTTCCCACTCACAACCCTGGCACCAGCAAACCAACTTCCTTATCGGAAAGGGGTAACAATGGCTCATATATGCAGTTCTTGTATCGCTAGGTCGATCGAACGAGGCATGACACAGGGGTGCAATGGTAACAAGGCCGCGTCCTTATTGTAGCAGTGTTTATATACCGAGCGAGACGAGAAATGGTGCGTACCCTCGCTGCACTATCATATCATAAAGGGGTGGGTTTGACACGAGGCGCATGCTGCGAAAGATATGATACACTTCTCTCCCAATCTGTTAATGTTGAAAGCTCCCACAACTTTTCTTGTTCTTTGATTGCTGTCTTCGTACAGTATCGTTGTGTCATTGAAGGACGGGGTGCACTTGCATTTTTGCGATGAAGTCGCAACTGGCTGAAGGACCTACTTTTTAGTGACGAAAGATGCCCTCTAAGTCTGGTATTTACGCACCTCACCGACTGCCCCACGTACACGCAATCACAATTCAAGGGTATCTGATACACGCCACCATTGTTATTACATTCAAAAATCGGGGAGTATGGTCCATATCATATTTACTTGACGTCATATCCACGCCAGTTTAGCGCTGTAAGAGGAATACTTTGAGCAATTTCACCAATTCAAAGTGGTTGCATCTCAAAGTGTGACGCTAGGCCTCACGTCTTGTTTAGGGCTAAAGTTATGCAACCTTCAAGCTGAGCCTTAGAACGTCATGCTCATGGTTGGCGAGTGCCGGCTGACAACGTTAGGCCTAAGCCGGGCCATCGCGTACCCGCGTCGTCCCCTTTCTCTACGGCGTGCCAACCTTCGAGAAAGCGACTTATAAACCTGACCATAAGGCAGACTTCAGACACCGGCAGACAGGCCGGTGTCTGAAGCCTGCCTTATGGTCAGGTTTAAAAGTTCCCAGATGGGCCACTTACGCCCATACATACGTACGTGTGTGTGTGTGTGCGTGCGTGTGCGTGTGCGCGTGCGTGCGTGTGCGTGTTTGTGCGTGCGTGCATGCCTGCGTGTGTGTGTGTGTGTGTGGGTGGTGTGTGTGTGTGTGTGTGTGTGTGTGTGTGTGTGTGTGTGTGTGTGTGTGTGTGTGGTGTGTGTGTGTGTGTGTGTGTGTGTGTGTGTGTGTGTGTGTGTGTGTGTGTGGTGTGTGTGTGTGTGTGTGTGTGTGTGTGTGTGTGTGTTGTGTGTGTGTGAGTGGATGGGTTGGGTGGGTGGGTGTGTGCGTGTGGTCGTTATGTGCTTGTGTGCACTGAAGTCTTATCGCTGTTATGTCGAAGGCTGCCAATTAGTCGAACCTCGTTGTAACGAAGCAGTATTGGGACAGCAAAGTAGTTCATTACATAAGATAATCGTTATAACAGCACAGGTCAAAATCGCTTGTAAAAAAGCGACAATCTGGATTCCACAAAAATACTATACAAAAAGGCATTTTTTTAAGCTTCCAACCTACTATAACGAAGCTAACCCTTACCTTTCTCCTTGTTGCATTTCAAGATAAATAAGCCGAAACATGAGTATACAACAAAACAAGGTTCACTTGACAGAACAGGCCTGCGTCTTTATTTGGTGAGAGATGTGATCTTTATCTAATGACTACTAACAGCACTGGCCAGGATGGAGTTTTCCACAGTGTCCATGAACAAAAGGGCATTTGTACTTCTGCAGTTCCGGATGCCAGAGGGTTTTCTCAAGTAGCTTCTCGCACTCCTCGTCAAATGTGTCTTCGTTATATCAGATATCACGCGTGGCTCACGGTTTCAGTTTCGTTATAAAAGAATAAATGTCACTGAAATAAAGCCTCACCAACCAAAGATCGTAATTAGTTCACTATAGCCGTTAATTCGCTATATCAGCCTTCGTTATAACGAGGTTCAACTGTATGTGATATGTGCTGCGAAGGGGAAATGTTAGTACCTAATACAATACCCTACGGTCCTTTCACCCATGAGGTAGAGAACGGATAGCGCGAAAATTGCACCCCAAGTAAAGGGAACACGGGAGCGGTGGCCGAATTGCATCGCTGCGCCGCGTAGGAGCGCCAACGGGAACCAAGGAGCGGCGCTCTGCAAGCGCATTCACCGTAGCCTTCTGTATAACGAGGATATGCCCAGACGATAGCCTCACAGGAGGCTATGCCCAAACAAACCGTGAACATTACCGAACAATGCTGTGCTCTCTTGGAAGAAACACCTCCGAATAAACCTCATTGTCTGTCCAGAAATTCACATACGCGCATACTGGTGCCTGCGCATGTTCGTCGACCAATGAGAAAGCACGGATTCTAAAATAACCAAAATCAGCCAAGACGCAATTTTATTACGCCGCCACAATGCAAGATTATCATCAACTTATACCTAAAGCGAGGCCGACGGGCTTCTCTATTTGTGAGCAGTAGAGAGAGAAAAAAGAAACCTCAGCCACGTCAGACCTCATCGCAGCTCTTCGGCAGAACAAGAACGTCGTCCGCCAGTCTCTTCAAATGTCTCCCGCCCCATGCTGATCGCGGAACACCTGCTTGAGCTCTCGAAGCCGAGCCTGGACGTCGGCCTCCAAGGCGGCCGGAGAAAGGCCGCCGCAGTCCTTGAAATTGAAGCACTTGGGCAGCTGCTGGATGACGACCGAGAGGCCCAGGCAGGACGCCGAGTAGGCCCTCGCGTCGACGCCGCAGCGCGTTCGCAGCCGCGAGATGCTTTGCTTGAGCAGTGTGCTCAGCTTGCCCCACAGCATCACGAGCACGGCCTCGAACGCGTCAGCCTCCAGGTTGGCCCTCAGCGACGTCACGCAGGCCGTAATGCTCCGGAGTAGCCCGTCCACGTCAGCTTCTTGAGCCAGGGTCGTCTGCGCGCTGAGGACCCGGTCTAGTCGTGTTTCGACTTCCGGGAGCAGCTTCCAGACGATGATGTCCAGGAGACGATCCTTGGACGCCTTGACAATACCGAAAACGCTTTGGAGCCGGACGTCGACGTCACCGAAGCGCGTGAGCCCCTGGCGAGAACCGAGGTAGAACTTGACAATTTTGGGGCGTATCTGCTGTACGTACATCAAGATGCCCATGAGGTCATTGACGGCAACGCAGAGCCTAGCAGGCACCGCCGCATTGTTTCCATCTCCGCTGCGGCGTTCGCCTTCGGTCTTGCTCTCTATGGCGGCCGAGTAGACGGATACCCAGCGATGCACGCAGTCGATGAACGAGAAACTGCACGCGCGCTCGGGCCACTCAATGAGGAGCCAAAGCTTTACCACGTTGGCATTCATAGCGTCCGCCGTTTTCACAAAGGACGAGCTGTACTTCACGTCGGCGTTCAAAGGAAACAGGTCGTCAGCAGCCACAAAGCCACGAACTATCTCGCTCGCTCGTGACGCCAAATCAAACCAGCGGTCGATGACTCGGGACCCAAACCACTCGCGGTACCTTTGGACATTGAGGACCTCGGGATCAACGTTGAGCAGGGGAAATGTGTCCTCCAAAAACGTCTTGATCACCGAAAACGCCTCTATCGAGTCAAGCGTTTTCTCTTCGCTGTCGTCAAGTCGGGATGTGAGAGCAGCGTCGACTTGCCAACCAACCCATGGCTTGAGGCTGCGCACCAGGAAGTCGTCCAGCTCGTGCATCACAATGTTTGTATACGTCTCGTTCCAGGATTGCTGAAATAGCTGGTTGGCCTTTTCGTGGTGGGCTCGGATTGTGTCCAGCATGGCTGCGACAACGGAGAGCGTGGCCTTTTCATCTAAAGAAACCGCCAGACTCTCGTACCACTTTTTCTCGTTCTTCTGGAGCGCGGTGCGTGCCGAGTCAACAATAGGCAGTGGGCTCATGGAGTCCATGAGTGCGCACACCGACAAAGCGCCCGACAAGTCCGTAACGTGTAGTTCAAATTCGAGGTAGAACTGTTCGTGCAGATTTTCTAGCTGGCTGTTTATGTGATCAGAAAGTCCCTGGATAAGTTGGTCAAGGGCATCACTTACGAAGCGATGCCCTTGGCTACCCAGCTCCAACTGGAGTTCCTTGAGAAGCAGGTACATTACAACAAAACTGATCTGCGTGTTCACCTTCATTCGATGTTCACTGGCCGCTTGTAGATAGCAGCAATGGGCTTCCACATCTTGCATGTTGTTCTGCAGTGCGTGCTGCCTAAGAAGAGTGAGGCCACGCCTGCCCACGCAGTCCGACCACTTGCTCCACCGTGCCACGTCGTCTTCGGCTGTTTGTTCAACGTTGTGCTCTAAGAACGCGAAACTCAAAGCGTAGTGCTCTCGAATTCTTTCCAGTACACTGATGTCCGCTGACGCCACGGAGTGAAATGTGACTGAGAGCTGCACTTTGCTCTCCAGGTTGTTCCCTGCGGTGTCTTTGAGCACGTACCACTCTTCGACGCCTACGCAAGGTATATTCTCGAGAGGACTCTCGAGTCGACCGACCAGCTTGTACGCTGTCCCCGACCGGAAGTATTGGCTGAATACCTCTCGCAGAGAATCCAGAAACGCGCTTAGCGAGCATGGTCGAGCGAGCTTCCTGATGGCATCCCAGAGCGTCTTGGGGTCCCTGGCGAACACTTCAAGCACGAGACAGCTCGATGCAGGATCCAGTATTTCCGCGGTGAGCTCCGTCGCAGACTCCGAGAACCACTTGCGCTTGGACACTTCAGTCGTCCTACCACCGCCTTCGTTGGCCCACAGGTGGCACAACACGTGCTTCCGGTTGTCCTCAAAAAGTTGTTCGGCGTCCAAAAGCTTCACCTGGAAGCGGAACCGCAGTTCCTCTGCGCCGCCTGCACGCCTGTCGCCGTCATTGCTCTCTCCGCTGTCAAGCTGTCGCCTGCAGGTGACGTAGACGAGCTCTCCAAAGACTTCTCTCACAAACGCCGTCATCTGGGCCCGGGAGGCGTTGTATGGCCGGACCTGCTTGCCGACGCTCCTCTGGATGGTGCGCAGGCACTGCAGGCATAGCTCCTGCCTGCAGCTGCGCTGAAGAACCTTGCGGAACGGGCTTCGCTCCATTGGCAGCGGAAACGCTCGTAGATGTCCGCTTCACGCTGTTTCTCTTGCGGCTGTGCTCCGCCGTGGCCCGAATGCGCGTTGGTGTGACACGTCAAAGAGGACGACGATCTGATGAAGAAGAGGCTGACGACGCGCCATCATCATCATCATGATCATCACTGTGAGCGGGGACACTGTTTTGGCCGACATTAGTGAATAACAGGGAAATCGCGGTAGCAATGAATGTTCCCTTAGTAGTGACGGATACTGTTTGTTGTCATACGAGTGTTCGTTTTCTCACCGTTTTCCGAGCAGTCCTTCTACAGGGAAGTTCTTGTCGTACAGAGTCTTGGACAATCCCTCCGAGGTATGTTTATTAGAGGAACAAGCGATTCGTTGCAAATTGCTACCACCAAACCCCTCCGCCGTTCATGTTTCTGTTTTTCTGGAATGTATACTGGGTGAAGGTCTTCGTCAATAACATTCAACTCGTACTGTGGCCTTTTATTTCATTCAAGGGAACCTACTCGCCAGCAGTAATAGAACTTCGCATAACTTTTAAGCAATCAACTATTGCAATCGATCGTCGTCGTCACTTTTGTCGACGCGGGTTTTGGCCGAAATCCTCCCAGGCCTCAAACGTTGTCATCGTTGTTTTCTAGATAGGGAAATAGTAACGAAGTTGTTGTTGACGATGATGATCATGATTGCTAGTAGTTTTTCCTTCGTAGCATGGTGATGACGCGTCATCTTACGAAAAAAACTAATATACCTATGTTTTATACTCTTCGTTTTATATTAGCGCTGCTCCTAATTAAGGCAGGCACAAAAAAACTTGTTAGGCACAAAATAATTTTTCTGTTACAGGTGATAGCTGTATTAGGCAAAATTCCCCGCACCGCTTTTCGTCCGCCATCATTCTGATCTTGTTTTCGTCGCCTCGACAGCCTTCAAGTTAACTCCCTCTGTGCTACCCTTTAATCCTAGGACTTCTGAAAGCTGAACATTTCCCTCATGTAGATTTGGATGGATACCCTCACATTTTAACACTGTGCCGCATAGTTTTTGTTTCTTTTCCAGAACCCACGCATACCCCATCATTTTGTATATACTTACCCCCAAACCTCTAAGTTTGGAAGCAACCTGCTCTAACCTCAAAGCAAAGCACTGCCCTTGGAATTATCGTACAAATTTTGCTTTCTCATGTACAATTTCTCAGCCCTGTACATCTCTAACGACGTTTAAGGTTCCATTTTTCTCTTGAAATAATAATTGTCACGTCACGTGGTGAGAAGGGGAGTCGTCGTCTTTGTCCACGTGTATTTCTGCAAGACGGTTCAACTTAAATTGAGGACGACTCAGCCAGCAATGGAACGGATGATGATAGGCATAATGTTGAGGGACAAGAATAGAGCGGAGTGGGTCAGGGATCAAACGCGTTTTAAAAACATATTAGTAGAAATTAAGAAGAATAAATGCGCGTGGGCACAGCATGTAATGAGAAGGCAAGATCACCGTTGTTCATTAAGGGGAACAGAATGGATCGCTACGGAAGGTAAGCGTGGCTGGGGGCGGCAGGACGTTAGGTGGGAAGATTACATCAAGAAGTTCGCGGGAAAAAATTGGTCACAGTTCGCAGAGGACCGGGATAACTGCAGATCTATGGGACATACCTTTGCCCAGCTGTGGGCTTGAGAGTCTGGTGATAATTACTTCTTTAATAAACTTTTAATGTGTCTTAACCGAGGAAGGCGGGTTCTGGTTTGTGGGAGAGGAAAAAGAAAGGAAAGGCACTGGGGATATTTTGAGCTCGGCAGGGAGCTCACCTGCATATAACCCAGTGCAGGGGAAGGGAAGTAGAGGGGCAGTGGCAGGATAAAGTGGAGAGAGACAGACAGAGAGAGAAAGGTATAAAGAGAGCTATCAGTCCTAGAAAGCTGTCAGACCGGGCACATCAGTCAGTCACTGCACTCCGGGCTACAGCCTCTGCGTGAGGCCGGACGTCTCCAAGTAATGGAGCAGATGGGTGAACACTTCCCGTTGGGTTGCCGCAGTCCCCTTTGGGAACAGAAGGTCCCCATGCCTCGAGAAGATTGCGGGTACTCGGCATGCTAATCGAACGGAAGTGGGGTGAACGGCGAGACGGTCTAACGAGTGACGGCCAAAGTGTACGCGCCATACGACTCATAAAGAGAGTATCAAACAAGAAAAAAAGGAATGAAGGAGGAGAGCCTCATGAGACTCGTACAGTCCTTCGCAATAAGCCACGTAACGTACGTGGCAGCATTCCACAACTGGAGGCAATGCGAGCGGAACAAAAGTCAACGTGCTGATACGCAAGGCGTACAAGGCGGCACTCGGGCTCATCGACGGCACGAGCACTGAGAAAACTCCTGGCCCTCGGCGTGCACAACACGCTGGAAGAAATAGCAGAGGCGCAAAGAATGGCGCAGCTCGCGCGCCTTACAGAAACAAGAACAGGAAGACAAGTACTAAGGAACCTGGGCATAAGCCTGAGGGAACAAAATAGAACAGAAGAGACAATCCCAGAAGACATCAGCAGAAGGCTACGAGTACACCCAATACCGAGAAACATGAATCCAGAATACAACAGGGAAAGGCGAGAGGCAAGAGCCAGGGCACTCATCGACCTCCACGCCAGGGACGAGGGAAGCCGTATACGTGGACGCGGCGCCGAATACCCGGGAGACGAGAAAGCCTACGCAGCAGTCGTAGTCCAAACCACGACAGGGACAACTAAGGCAGCAGCAAGCGTGCGCAACACGGAAGGGCGCATCGGGCAGAGGATGGTGGCCATCGCCCTGGCCATCGCCGACACCGAGTGCACGACCATACTCAGTGACTCCAGAACGGCAGTACGCAACTACGCCAGGGAGAAGAGTGAGCAGCGAAAGCCGCGCGAATACTGAGAGCGACAAAATCGAGAGCCGCCGCGTGGCGATCAAATGGTTCCCTGCACACATGGGCGAAGACTTATCGGAAAGAGGGTACGCCAAACCACAACGAGACGGCGAACGCCCGTGGCGCGAGGCCTCACTAACCGCGCTGCGGCAACTGCCGGCCGTCGATCCAACGTGGTGGTGGGAGACCAAAGACAACATGACCACATACAACGAGATAACGAAGTGGTACAGACACAAGAGGAGAACGATGCCAACCGCCCCACCCGGGCCTGACCAGGGAGGAAGCGGGTACTATATCGGCAACTCCAGACGGGGACGCTACCCACCCCAGCCCTAATGAAGCACGTGTGCCCGGACGTGTACACGAGTGACCTATGCCGCACATGCCAGAAGGAGAGAGCCACAGCGGCTCACGTCCTATGGGACTGCAGCAAAAATCCACACGAAGCGGCAACGAGGAAGACGATCCCGCCGCTGCTAGAAGCAGCGACGAGGAGCTACGACAGGGAGACCCAGATCCAGGCCGTCCAGCAGGTCTCGGCCGCACTCGAAGGCAGCGACCCAGCGAACCCGAGGAAGAATGCCGCTCCAGACCAGGGGGCAGGCGTGGTCGACCCGAGGAAGTAGCGGGGGGCCGCGGCCAAAGTAGAGGCGACACCAACCGAGACGACGTCAAGGCCGCTCGCTGGGAAGTCCTCGACGCTGCAGCGCTCGGTGAAGCTCTGCTGTCGGGCCCACGTGGTGGGGGCAAAAACAGAGTAGTGCTCCAGCGTCTCTGGTTCCGGACAGCCCACACGTGTAGGGGAGTCCTTGCGTCCGTGCCGGTGCAGGCGCTCCGCCACATTGCAGCAGTCGAGCCGCATGCGGAGAAGCAGGCAGCGGGCGCCCCTGGTGATGCGTGCAGGCAGTGGCTGCGGTGCCAGGCAACTCGCAGCCCGAGGGTTGAGGTGCATCGTCGGTACCATGCGGGTCAGGGTGGTGCGGGCCTCGTCGAAGGCGGTGACGTCTTGGGAAACTGGGCTGGGGTGCCCTCCTGGTGGGCCTCGCTGGCTCGGGCGTCGGCGTCCTCGTTCCCGCAGATGCCACTGTGGTCCAGCAGCCAGTGGAGCCGCAGGTCGCAGCCTCGGGAGGCCACAGTGTCGAGCTTGGCTGCAAGGGAGCGCTCGGGGTAGCCGCTGGTGTTGGTGGGCTGGTAGGCCCCGTGCAGCCGCAGCAGGGCAGTCCTAGATTTCGTGAGTATGACTGCCCCGCGGTGTTTCTGTGGCCCCCTCTCGAGGAGGAGGTTGTGGCCAGATTCAGTGCAGTCAGCTCCGCCCGTGTGGAGGAAGTGGGGAAGGGCATGCGGCACCTCCGGCTGGCTCCCAGCTCAGGCACCACGCATGCAGCCGCCCCCTCGCACGTGCTGTGCTTGACGGAGCCATCCATGAAGAGATGCAGGTATCTGCTCAGCTCGTCCTGCAGCAGGCCGGCTGCCTCGTTGCGGATGGCCTGGGGCGGTGTGGTTCGCTTGTTGCGGACCCCGCGGAGGGTCGTGGTTATCTGCAGGGCCTCCCCGGTGTCTGGTGGTGAAGGCTCCAGGCGGGGTCGGTTCGGCATCACGATGCCCTCCTCGAAGATAGTGATCAGCGCTTCCATGTGCGAGTTGGACAGGCCACGGAACCTCTGCAGGAGCGCAGCGCAGCCGCGTGCGCTCAGCAGGCGCTGGATGTGCCGCCGTCCCGTCTGCAAGGCCCGCATGGCAGGCGCCCGCCCCCGTGTAAGTGCCCGCAACCGGGGACGTGGAGGAGAGGTCCAGGGAGAAGTGGATGGCATGGCGCTGGTTGATCTCCAGCTACTGCCAGCGTCGAGGTCCCAGGTAGGCGAGTGGAAGCGCGTACAGCACAGCTGCGGAGGCCATGCCGTGGAGCACTTGCTGCGCCACTTGGTGGGAGCAGCCATTGCCTCGAGCCAGAAGCTGCCACACACCTTGGAGCACCCGTACGCTGCGTGCCCTGAGGGTCTTCACAGCCGGCAGCCATGTGAGCCTGCAGTCAATGAGCAGCACCAGGTGCTTCACGGTCAGCCGCCAGGGAACAGGCCGTCCGTTGAGTGTGATGGACGGTGTTGTCCGTCGAGCCCTGCATCCTCCAGGGTGTAGCATAAGGGCCTGCGTTTTGGCCTCCGAGAGCTGCAGGCCACGGCTCTCGGCAAAGACTGCGACTGATCCCAGAGCCTCCTGGAGGCACGCCTTGACTGTGTGGCAGTCTTTGGTGGGACCATGGGTCCACAGTGCAACGTCGTCAGCGTACACCGCCACCTCTACAGGGTATAGCAAGCCTGGAGGGACGCAGTCGGGGAGAGGAGCCAGCACCAAGTTGAATAGGAACGGGCTCAGCACGCTCCACTGGCGCACCCCGGAGCGGACGTCACGAGGACTGCTGGTCGCCCGGCCGACCTTCACCCGCAATGTCCGGTCGCGCAGGAATGCCCGGATGTAGCCTCCGAGGCGCCCCACAACGCCCATGCCGTCCAGGGCCTCCAGGATGGCCCCGTGGGCGACCGTGTCGAATGCTAACCGCATGTCCAGCAGGACCAGGAAGGGCACCTCCTTACCGTAGCGGACCTGTTCCAGCATGGAGATCGACGTCCACCAAGGAGTCAGCCGTGCAGCGGTGCTGCCTGAAAGTCGCTTTGGTGCTCCCGGAAGGCGCCGCTGTGGTCCGCGATCCCCTCAAGACGGGCTAGGGCTGCACTCTCCATGACCTTCCCAGCAGCCGACTTCACGGACACGGGTCGCTAGCACTCTGGCTCCGTCGGGGGCTTGCCAATCTTGAGAATTGGCGAGATGAGCCCCACGAGCCAGGGTAGCGGGAGGACACCAGTCTGCCAGTACCGATTAAACAGTCGCCGAAGCGGCTACCAGCTGATTCACGTCCAGGTTCCCCAGCACACCCACCGTAACGACGGCACATTCCATGGGGCCATCAGCAACTGGGGCCAGGTCAACAGGAGCGCTGTTAAGGGTGGCCTGCACATAGACCGCTGCCCGCGGCTTTCCCGGTGGGGGGTGGCGTTGCGGCACGGTGTGCTGCTGCAAGACCTCATACGGCAGCTGGTGGCGCTGAGATAACACACATAGCCCTGCAGGCGCGGCGTATCGCCGTAGATGTACACCTCCTGCAGTGCCAGCACATCGAAGGACTCCCGCAGTAGGTGCTCAATTAGCTACGCGCTGCGGCAGCCCCGGCCGTTGCAGTTCCACTGCAGGATGCGTGGGCGCTGGCCTTTCCCACAGGGTATGCAGCCATGGTGGAGGTTGGCGGGGGGTTTCAGGAGGGCCAGGGCGTTTATGGCCGCCATTCGTGCAGGGTCATCGGCGGGCAGTCGGCCCACCAAGCTGTGCGCCAGGGCCAGGTGGACGGGCATTAGCTACTCCGTGCAGGGGGCTGCAAGCGGAACGACTGGGGCTGTAGGCGGGGCGGGCTGCTGGGCAGTGGGGCACCTGGCTGCTTCCCGCTGTGCCGCAGACCAGGCCTGCTGTCGTCCAAAGAGCGGAGGCTGCTGCGTCTGTGGGCCAAGCTGTGAGTGCCGCTGGGTCCTGCGCCCCATGACCATCTCGACGTAGCTGGGCTAAGCCGGTCGAACCGACGCCTCCACCTCCGCACGTGGCACTGGCTGCCGCGGCTGCGCCATGGCTGTGGCCACACGGCGCTGGTGCTGCCAGCGTGGGCAACGGGGGTCGTCACACTGTAACGGCCACTACAGTTTGAGCAGCGGGCAACAGCTGCGGTGCACTGTTGTGAGTCGTGTGCTCCCCCACAGCGCGCACACCTCACGGTACTCTTGCAGCCGGACATCACATGGTCGAGTCTCTCACATTGGTCGCACTAGATAGGTCTGGGGCGGCAGGCTCTCACGGGGAGCAGCAGCGTGTAGATAGTGACGAAGGGGGTGGGACCGGTCCTGCAAAGCACACCACCGCTGCACCATCGCAATGCCGGGACACTTCACTATAGGCGCATCGGAATTATGTTGACCAGTATCTCGTCCGACGTGAGTTGCAGGTCCGCGCCGAAGATCAGGCCACGACTTGTGCCGCGTTCGACGGGTCGGTAGTCTCGCACGGGTATACCGCCATATTTCCTTTGTTGCTAGCAGAGAAGAGAGGCACTCCGCCGTCTAGGCATCGGCGGCTACAACGTTTAAGCGAATGTCATCCTCACTTGGGAGACACAGGTGACAGCAGCCAATTCACGGGCGACTGCCTCCCTCGATACCGCAAGGAAGGAGGCAGAGCGGTCAGTGGGGCGGAACAGGCAGGTGCCGACAGCAAGCTGATATATCGGTCTCCTGGCAACAAGCTTCCGCGCTTTGCGACGGTGTGTCTTTGAGATCTTCTGCGTCCACTGGCCCTCCACGTCGTCCGAAGAAAAACCGGCGTTGGATCGCCCTTCTGTGGGGACCCCGGTGGCCACAAAATCAATTGGTGGGACTACGCACTGCGCCGTAACACCATCTTCTTTCTCGACGAGAGAGAGAGATAAAAACTTTTATTGACACCACTGGCCTAAGAGGCCGCCATGGCGGCCCGAGGGGCCGCCACCACGGCTTGTGCTCGGGTGACCAGTGGGCGCTGGGAGTCTTCGTCCGAGGCGGCACCAGGGCCTCCGTCCAGTGGTCAGGGGAAGTTATGGTGGGGTGGGGGTCAGAGGGGCAGACCCACATGTGATGTTGCACTGTGGATTTAGCGCCACAATGTCGGCAGAAGGGAGAGGGGTAGGCGGATGGATAAATGTGATGAAGGAGGGCTCGGTTGGGGAGCGATTCCGTTTGGAGGAGGCGCCACAGCCGTTCCTCCGAGGGGGTTAGAGATGGGCGAGCCAGGGGTAACGTGTTGCGGGAGAGGCGATAGTAGTCGGTCACCTCCCTGTAAGTGGTGAGGGAGTCCCTGGCGGAGTAAACTCATTGACGGGAAGTGGTCTCGTCAGGCGCACGGGTGACGAGTGCTCATGCCGCCTTATGAGCCCATTCCGCGCCACCTAGTCCCGTGTGTGCCGGTAACCAGAGGAGCTCCGTAGGATGCTGGGGGGCTGAATTTTGAAGCAGAATTTTGCAGGCTAGCGTGGAGATAGTGCCGCTAGCAAAATTTTTGATATGCCGTTTTTGAATCAGGTACTATTAGATTAGCGGGAGGCCGGTGTACGAGAGCCAGGGCTATGGCCACCTCTTCCGCAACATGTGGGGTTGTGGTGGGAATAGTGAGAGACGTGAGAGGAGTAGTAGTCGGCGAGGAGACGACAGCCACAGTGAAGGCCGGCTTGTGCCTGTGTGCTGCAGCATCTACGTAGAAGGTGTTTGGCGAGGGGTGGAGTGGAAACGAGGGCACGCGCTCGAGCAGCTCGTCGGGCAGTATGATGAGTAGGGTTCATATTACGGGTGAGTGGACGGATTGTTATGAAATCTCTGTAATCAGGTGGAATGCGAGCCGTGGGGGTTGATGTAAGAGGAGTATGTATTCACTTTTGTTAGCTCTTAATAACCCATTTAATCAGTCTGCTTCCGTTAATTGCCTAAAAAAGACCCTTTGCCTGCTTTGAAGTTTACTGCGTCTTTATACCACATGCCAGCTCAAGCTGGTGTGTAAGCACGAGCTTGCGGATACTGTCACCCGCAGTGATGCTACAAGAGGAGAGGAGGTTCGTGGAAGGTGGTCGAAAACTACGGTGCGCTCTTTGCTGATAAAGGTTGGTCGCTTGGTGTGGCAGGAGACAAGTATCAACAACTGTGACAGTGAATTATATCGATGCACCCCTAGTGTACTTGACCTCGCTTCCTAAGCCAGCTACATTCAGAGGCTTTGTCAGCTCTTGAGATCACCGTTAGAGCCGCCACATCTTCCCCACCTATTGGACAATTTGAAAGCCGTGGATTCTCATGGAGCTTGTCAATTTCATTTCTCGAACTATGCCTTAGGTGTGATGCCTATTTTCAGTGACTTGCATCTGAGCCCTGTTGTGCATGTAGTGCCAGCCCTTACCTTCCAGCACTCCGTAGTGTCGGCATTGGTGAGGGGTTTATTCAGCATTTTACCTTGTATCTGCACTCCCACTTGCTGCACTTTGTGTTGAACTGGATGACCCCTAGTTATGTGCCACCCATGAACTGCATCTCTACAATACTGCGTCCAAGGTCACAGTGCTTCGTGTGAACTCGTATCGGAGAGATGTGCAGAATGCCGTCTAAGCTCTGACTGATGCCTTCTTTGAGAGTACTGCTCACACTTGTAATGCTAGCAACGTAAGCGTTTTCTGGAGCAGATAAAAGGTAAGTTTCATTGCACTAGTACTGCTTCTTCAGTTTTGTTATTACTACTCAACTGATTAAATTCGTGGGATCGAAACCAGGCGCCGGTAAGTATTATTTTTTTATATAGTGTAGGGGGAGGGGTGGCATCGTAAGTTAACTAGAACGGGTGACATCGTAAGTTAAAGAAATGCTCTGCATTTAAAATGCCAAAAGAAAGATACTGAAGTGATTTGTAAACATTCAGGGATTACTAGCGCAAATTGTAGTCCGGAGTTCATAGGTCATTTTTCGACCACTCTGAGTGCGTTTACGCGAATTTATTTAGTAGAAAAATCAATTCGAGAATGCTGTCCTCCTCTCTGCATCCTCGCCCATTTTCTGCGGCGTTTTCGTGAGACGTCAGGAGATGATTTGGCTTGACAGCACCACTGCACTTGTTGCTGTTGGTTGTTGTATTGTAATTAAATGAGGAGACGTAATTACGTGGTCACGTGACATCATTTATTAGCAGGTGGGTATGACAACGTAACGCAAACTACCTAACGTCGTGCGCCCCCCGGAAATGCTCTGCATTTGATCGTGCCCCTCGCGAGGGGGATGTTTTGCTGCCCGGCACTGGATGCACACTGCGTTCTACAACACGTACAAGTACGGAAGCTCCGGGACAGGTCGAGATAGCGTGCGACCAGTGGGCCGCCAGAGACAGATAGCGCGCGGCGCTTCATGTTTAGGAAAAAAGTAGTTTAGGTAAGGAATTTATTTAACTGCTGACTAGAAAACATACGATTCGTTAAACAGCTGCGCTGTTAAAAATCGAAACAAGAGGATGATTAACGTGGGCATCTAAAACCATGTGAGCATCCAAATCGCAATATCTTCGTGACATTTGTCAGTGGTCGCCTCTAGCCTGAAGTTTTACGATCCCATTGTTTGCGCCACAGCTTGGAATGGCCTACAAACACAATTTTCTTGCTTTAACATTTTCTAACCAATCGCAAACAATTTACAAGCAGTAAATGAGCGTCATTCTCCTCTTCACTATGGTAACGTCGAGTGTCCCGCAGGTTGCATGCTTCTCCCCACTGCTTTTACTAATTCATATTACCAACCTACCAAATAATATTGTTAACAAGTTAAGAGTGTTCGCGGACAATTGCGTCATTTACGCCGCCATCTGCAACCCTGAAGACGCATGGCTCTTCAGCAGGACCTCAACCAAATTGCAGCATCGTGTGATAAATTATTAATGCCCCTGAACATTGACAAATCAGATGTTTATTTTTTTCGAAACGAGCCAGATCCAGAAACCGAAACTAAGTCGTATAACACTGCAGTGATAAGAATTACACGGCCACAATCCCATTAAAAAGGGGTGGCAATTGAATAGTTGAGATAACTTTCTGAAAACGTGTGCGCAAATCGTAGTTCGTATCGAAAATTAACCAGATCCCTCTGTTTCAGGTATCAAAATGAGCCAAATACATTTGCCCGATGAAAGTTTGCGTTTGGCTTGACTGTTCAGACTGTTTCGTGGGTGTTTGCGGAAGCTTTTTTTTTCGCTTTTCGGATCTGGCTTATTATGAATTCAGACGGCAATTAAGAGATCAACAAAAGATCCGTCCCCAGATGTCAACGGCTAAGTGAACGGAGGAAGACGTGAACGAAATGAAACACAGATGTGAAACAAGGATTTAATTTCGTCTCACCCGTCCCTAGACAAAAACTCTGGTTATATTTGTTTTTTATACCCATGTTTACCATTTACTTAGTACTGAACTAAATAGTCGCTCCGCACAAGCCCTGGCAAATCCTAAGCCCCCCTACCCCTCTGAGAGTACGAACCTCTTCTTTAAGCTGAAGAAGATATGAGCAGCCGTCTAGTGAAGCTTTTTTGGAAATTCACAGCAAAGCAATGAAGATCTTGCTTACTTCGTGCGTGGCTTCATGCGTGAGCAAGAAAATTATCCTATGGGAAGAATTCTAAAAGACCTGCAAGAGGACCCACCCTGCTCTCCATGAGTAGGCCTACTGTTTTTGAAGCCCTGTTGCATATTTTAATGCCTCTTCCACCAAAACTCAATCGCACCATGCTTGAAAGTCAATTTATGTAAAGTTTTCATAAGAACGCCGCATCAACTTGAGTGCTTAAATTCAATATGAGCCAAATCAAAGCTTATCACCCCAATGTTGCTAATATTCACGGTATAATTTTGAACTACTTCTGGCCATAAACTTCCCCTAGCTGGCATGTAAAATCGGTCGTATGATAGCTTTGACGGCTTTGCATTTAGGTCCGGTAACAAACGGGTAAAAACAGAGAAACGCAGTTCTCCTACGAAATCAACTTGTCCCTGATTGTCCCTGCAGCATCCCACAAATTGATTGATTGTAGGGTTTAACGCGCCGACGCAAAGCAGGTGATGAGGCGCGACGTAGTGGACGGCTCCGGATTAATTTTGACCTCCTGGGGAATCTTTAAGGTGAGCCGAAATGTCGTGCACACGTGCGTTTTTGCTTTTCGCCCCCATGAGAAAAGCGGCCGCCGCGGCCGGGAATCGAACCCGCGTCCCAATGCTCAACAGCACAACGCCTTCGCCTGTTGCGTAGAATGAAGGCGGCCTCGGATTCAGGCGCGTCTCCTCCGTAGGGCGGCGCTGGCATCGAGGCACCCTGCCCGGAGCAGTGGAACGGGGTAGATTTAAATTGACTTGAGCAAACCTCTAGCGTGTTATCTTGGGAGGAGCCAGACGGGAGAAGGCAAACTGAAGGCTGAAAGTCAGTAAAGTCGATGGCCGCTTTGCTTGGTTCTGAAGGCAGCTGTTAGCTGAGGACGTGCAAGCCGAGCTCTAACTTGGGCACAAGTGTTCGCCGCTGGAAATCCACGACTTGGTGGAGCCACCAACCATGTTTGAGAATAAGTTCTTGACAGGTGTGTTATCATTGGGCGATGCCGCGAACAAGCCGCGAGCTGAAATTATTAGGCGGAATCCTTACATCCCTTATGGGTCGAAAAACGCATCGCTGCCGACCGTACAAAGATCATGGTACCATAAGGGAGTCGGAGAGCACACGGAGTGAAGAAACCACGTGATGGCACGTGAAAAGAACGGGTGCACACCAGCTACGGAGGACACCGATTCTGGGGAAGCGGTGGCGTGGCTTCGGTTGCATATTAATAAATACAATAAAATTATAAAGCAATTACTGTTGGGGCACTTACGTCTGCATACGTATCGCCAGGAGAAGTCGTATAGTTTTCACATTCAAAACACGTAAACACCCTTAATTGTCGTGACAAATTTTTGTAGAAACTTTTGTACGAACTAGACACCTCTTCTTATCTCTCTAATATTGCACACCCCGGTCGTGCGCCATTATTGACAAAGAGCCTCACTGGCCGAGCGGGCGTTCACGCCTCAACCGTTGTCGACGCCATATACCGTTATGTGCCTTTTCAAATATTACGTTAATGGCTCTCTATACACATATTCAGGAATACGTTAGTTATGGCACACTCATTTCATAGATAGATAATAGTCGCCTAACATCCTGTGGTTCAGCTTTACCCCAATAAACTCGAATAAGCAATCAATGCAGCCAACAATGAGATTTCGGCGAATGACAGATCGCAAGCTTCGGTCTCGCTGTGCCATCATTCAACTGCAAGCATGGCGTTCTGTATCGCGCAGGGCCACAGCGCAGATCACATTTCTGGGTCAAATGGCAAGCACTTTGCTGTCATTCATCGAATTTTTTTGGTTTACTGCATGAATTCGTCGACAGACCGCATTGGGGAAGAGCAGAACCACGTGATTGCCTTAGAGTGTAGTTTGGCGCTTTTCGGCCGTGGTTGCCGTTGAACCATAAAGACCAACATAACACAATACCATCATCGCGCTGTAATAACTACATACTTTGTTTTACGCCCCTTAATCATAATTCCTAGGAATGTTCAATCACTAACATAGAATGTAAAAGCACAAGAAGCGCTGCAGACGGCGGCACGGACAGGGAGTCCTCAAGCCTCGGTCGTCGTGGTGGCTCGCCTACGTGAAGAGCTGCAGGAAGCGGTGCGAGGCGACCAATCGCGAGTTGTCCTGTCCGGCGACCAGCAGGTGCAGCGTGGTCAGCGTCCCGGCGAACACCACCAAGCAGGCGGCCAGCACCTGCGTCGAGTCCAGCAGATCGGGGTCCACGAAGGCGCTCTCCAGAGTCATGGCGCACACGATGTTGGCCACGATGCGGAACAGCAGGATTACCCACGTGTGCTCGCGACGGACCTGCATGCGAGGACAGGATAGCGAGGACGTGACTTCAGCTTCATGCGAAGAGTATTTCGGGACTTGTCACTTACTTTGCACAAGTGATTAAGCTGATACTGTTACATGGTGACAGAACAAATTGGGCGAGGGGATTGCTGAATGGCTTGCTAATACGTTGTAACTCCGAGAAAACGGTGCAGACGACGGGATTAAGAAAACACATAACACGGGTGCTGTTTTTTGTAGTTAAGATGAGACGAACCATGGAGGGTGTGGGTGAGGCGATGTGGTTATGAGGGTGCCATGACAGCTCGAGCAAGGCTACGCGCGACGCACTGATTCTTGTCTGCGTTGGGGAAGCACAGCGCTATGCCCACTTCTACGCTTCGGCGTCTTCTTTTAGCGGCAGTCAAGGTGCAGTGCCGGCCTTGTTCATTCCTTCTTGTAACAATAGTGTGACGTTTTCGGGAAGTTAGCCTTGAAGGTGAAACCATGATTAGTGCTTGATGACCCGTTGAAGAGGCTGGTCTACCATGTTCCTGTAAGAAGGGAACCTTCCTGGGCCTAACGCGACTTTTCCCGTGATAACTGCAGACAAGTATTGGATGTCCAAGGTTAGTATTTAAAGCGCAATGAAGACAACGTACAAAACTTTGTTCAGTTTTAAAAAAATATAGCACTTTTTCAGATGGAAGCGAAAAGCGAAAACGGCCGTGTGTTGAGATTTCGGCGCCCGTTAAAGATGTCCGTGTGGTCAAATTTAATTCGGAGCACTCTACAAAGGTGCGCCAATAGCCAAGGTGCACCTTCTGTGCGTAAAACCCCAAACTTTGAATTTAAATAAACTAGCCCTTGGTAACTCCCTCAACTCGATTACTGCACCTAAATATGTATTTTTAAATTAAAAAGAGTAAGTAACAGTACAAACACTTTCAACTTTTCTGTCCCACGACGTCAGCAATGATGCAACAGAAGAAACACTAAAAGCAGTTATCATTGTGTAAACTCCATGTGAGCATTGAAGTGGTACAATCAAATGGGACCAGAGGCGCCACTGCAATTGCACAAACAAGATGCTGTGATGTCATATAAAACCGACGAAGAAGTGGCTTGTGTGTTATCCCTCCTTCGTCTGTTTTCCATAGTGTCGAGATTATTCTATGTTTGCCGTAACGTTGGTGTCATTCGTATTGGGACAAAGCAGACTATTAAAGATCCAACCTCTTATTTTGTGTTCACGGCCCTTTTAAGAGGCTTTGCAAAAAGCTAGAGGCAGGAAAATGTCCGAAATTACGCATTGCCGGGAATTATTGAAAAAAAATGATTTTTTCCCCTGGAATGATTCACATGAAGCGCTTGAAAGTAACCAGAGAACGGTACTATTACCCTTGGCGTTTTAGGTATATTTGTCGCTATGTAGTACGGTCACACCCGGATACAAAGAAATTTTTCTCGGATCTTACCCACAGTAACCCGAAATGACGGAACACCTTGTGGGATGTCACCTTTGGCCACATGTCTCAATGACCAGCAGCGTCCCCTTGTCTCCTCCCCCCTCCTTTTTTTATCACAGCGTTTGCAAACATGCTCTTTTGCGTCAGCAAATTACGTGTGATCCATGTTGTCTTAAGCCAAATGCTTCATATTTCGCATACACTACAAATTTCTACTTTTCCCTTGATTCTAAAGGAACGCTACTTGCGAATACTTTTTTTTTCTTTAGAAAGAACGGCCACTGGAGAACGCTAGATTCAAGAACTGCTCCTGCGAGAGCCCTCGAAATAGTGAATAATGCCCACAGCCCGACAGACTAGCGGCAGCAGCTACTACGCTCGACACGAAAGGCCGGTGATGTCAGCGAGAGAGAGAAAGACGGTGAGAGGGGGATGGAGAGAGAGTGAGCGGAGAGAGAGAGAGAGAGAGAGAGAGAGAGAGAGAGAGAGAGAGAGAGAGAGGTGCACGCGCACGAGGGTAGGCAGCCAGGGGAAGAGGAAGAGGGATTAGGGCGTGCCAGTGCCAGCTGACGTGGGGAAGTCTCCATAGGCCCTGCACTGTGGACAAGCGGGGGTGGAAAAGACGGGTGGTGATATGTGGGTGATGATGGCTCGAGTGCGGAGGAATTTCGTTTGGAGTTGTCTCAAGAGTGCGGGTTCTAAGAAGCTTAATGAGAGGTTGGGGGGTGGACGGATGGTGCGTGAGATCCTGTGATGGAGGGTGATATCAGTGATGATATCAGCGATGTCCGAGTACAAGTGCGTCTCGATGACCATCTGCACTTTTACCCTGACACATACGTGCAACTGGTAAAACCCAGCTGTTGTCCAAATTTTCCGGAGTATTCACTCACAGCGACGCGTGTAGCCCAAGCGCTGGTTTCAGGCTACATTACCCGTGAAAACCGTCGTGAGAGCGGATAATGATGCACAAATAGGCCCTATAACTTTGGTTACTTTGGTCATAAGGGTAGGGAACTTCGACAGAAGATCGGGAAAGAGGCTGGAGGGCTGAAGCCTTCGGGATCAGTTTGCCTTCGACACAATACCGGGAAACGGGGTTGAGGGCTGAAACACCTCACATCTGAGATTTACCCTTCGGGATCAGTTCTTTTGTTTCATGCCAACAGCATTTCATTAGTGCTCACGGGACTTTCTTGTATGGTGGTGAGAAAGAACTGGATGTGTAGACTACAAATCCGGCAGTCATTGAGCCCTAAATCCCCCATTTTTCGCTTGATGGAGAAGAGGTGGAGTACCCCCACCACTCCGTGCTTTGCTCCTGCGCCTCTGTTAGTGAAAACCGATCATGATTATCACCACCATGAGCCTGTTTGCGAACACTGCAGGACGAAGGCCTGTCCCAAAGATATATCGTGTGTTTTCCGTATCCATTCCTTCGCCCCGAGCTTTCTTACCGAATATAGAGATCTAAGAACACCCATCTCGCTACCACGCAAGGTTTCCGACTGGTCTTTAGTAACGGAGAGAATGGCCTGCATAGACAACAGATAAAATTGCTGTGGCATTTCATCGATGCTGTTCTATTCCAATCGTCGCCGTACCTTGTGTCTAGTAGGACCTTTACGAAGTGGAGTTGCAACTGGGTTATTTTTATAGGCCAATTTTAACTCACCCTTCACTGTTGCCTTAACCGCAGCCCTCGTAGGGCATCCGACGCTGTCGATGCCCATATGGGCTGATCACGACAGTGGCGTCTGAACGCTATCTTAGTGCTGGTTCTGCAGACCGCACCTATATGAACCAACGACTGCCAATTATATCCCGAGGCAAAAGGCCCGGTCTAGGACGGGACCTTTAGGCATGAACTTAGAATCTGGGTTCCCTCAGTGCGGACCACGTAATTACGAAATCGTTTAAGAAAAAAGAAAAGTTGCCGAAAGCACTTACGCAGCAGTCGATAAACTTCACAAAGCTAGCCCAATATTTACGCAAACGCTCTGCTCAGTTGTAGTGGTTCTGCGGCATATCGAACGATTCCGAACAATGCCCTCTACTTCCGAAGACCACGCATCAAAAACGCCGCAATCCGTCATCTTCCATCAACTACGTCCAAACAAAGCTCTGCGGGGTTGTAAGAACGCTTGGCTTACACATCAGCGCAACTTGAGTGAGAGCAAACAAGACAATGGTGGTTACCAGCTCCGAATAATCAACGTTTGATTTTTGTCTAACCCACATGGGTAGTTTTCAAAGGCTATGGCTTCTCTTTCGACCCAACCTTAGCGTTCTGTGTTCTGTTTACATTTCCTAGTTCGCTATGGCAACGAGGAACAATTCTCTCACGTTACAAGACCCGCAGGCGCTGCTGACAGGACCTCAGAATTCTCTCTGCGGTAGTGACCACAAGGCGCAGCTGATGAACATGCGGCTCTGGTGGTTACCGCTGTTCCTGTGCATTTGCTTCTCAGTTCGGTTTCTTGTTCGTGGTTCCTGGACGAGCAGGCTTTCGGAGAACCTGAACGACGCAGTAAAAACGGACTACCAACTTAACGTCATTCACAACTGCCACCGCTTTCCGCTCGAAATTGTGAAGAAGATTGCTGTCCCTTACACAATATGGGACTCAGGTGGTATAGGAGACCTTTTTTTCAACCTGCGCAACCTAACGGGCCACAGCGTAGACGTCCTGGTTGCCTGCTGGGAGCCGTCGCTTGGACACCTACTAACGCTTGTCGAGAGCATCGGCGTGCCGTTTCTGCACGTACGCTGGATCTTCTTGGCGGGGAAAGAAGCCCCCACGGTAGCGTCAATGTCGAAGGCACTCGAAGGAGTCGGCTGCCGTGGGCTCTTTGTGGCCGCTTCTTCAATCTACGTTGCCCTAGACACATATACCAACTGTTCCTCCGGGATCCGCCGCTTCAGTGGCCCTAAGGACGATGCCTTCAAGCCCAGACCGCTCGCCAGCCTCACTCGAGTGAGGCAAATAGACGAAGACAGCCTGTTGACGACCAAAGATTGGAGGAACAGGCGTCTCGAACCCCAGACAACCATCGTCGAGAGCATCATGCGCAAGACCAACGCTACGATATCCACGGAGGGACAGTTCGAGAAATTCGGCCGCGCCGGCGAACAGCTCCTCTTTAACGGGGCTATAGGCGCAATACAGGCCAAGAAGAAGGACTTGGGAATATTTGAGATATACCTGACAGAAAACATCTGGTACGCCATTGGCATTGCTGGCGTAGCACGGTACGACTCACTTACATTCCTCGCACCGCTCCCTACGCCAATCACAGACCTGACTATAATTGGCCGACCGTTCACGCTAGCATTGTGGATGGCCGTCTGGGCTTCCCTGGGCGTCTATCTTTTACTCCTCATCGTGATCACCTCGACACACTCGATGTCAGGCCTCGACGAGCCTACGGACGTTCTGGAACAAAGCGTGGAACTCTTCTTCTACCTGTCTTCGGCACTCGTGAACCATGCCCCTTCAGTTCGTCTCTCACGGCACAGCAGCGCCCGCATCCTCGTGGCCTTCTGGTTCATGTTCGCCATGGTAATTTCTGCCGGATTCATGGGCATGCTGAAGTCGTACACGAACTTCCCGCCCAAGACGCGCCCCATCACCACGCTGCAGCAACTGTCCCGCGCCCTGGAGCGGAAGACCGTCAATGTGTGCATTAAGAACAACCGCTACTTCCGCAACATTCTTCTTCACCACCTCATCAGCCGCTCAACCATCCTCAGGGAACACCTGGAGGACAAAATGGTCAGCAAAATCGGCTGCAAGGTGACGCATTGCTGCCTGGAGAAAGTGTCCGCCGGCACGCACGTTTTCGTATCCAACCGTGAAGAGGCCCGCTTTCACACCGGCAAGGCCTTCAAGGGAGCCGTGAGGGCCGACGAAGACTTTTTCATGGTCCACGTCGTCATAATCGCACCCAAGGCCTCGCCCTACATCCCCGCCTTCTACCATGATACCCTGAGGCTCGTAGAGACGGGAGTCTCGAAGTTCGCCCTAAGGCTTGCACGATTGCAGAACAAGCGCAAGAAGGACTTTCGGGAGACCAGCTTGTATCAGGAAGAGAGCTGCTTCTGTCGCGCTCTTCAGCTCAAGGACCTGTACGGACTGCTCGTCGTGTGGGCCTTCGGACTCACACTCGGCCTGCTTGTGCTCTGCTTTGAGCTCGGGTGGAACGCCTTCCGCGGAGCGAGCCTCTTCAACGGAAGGCGCCGCGGCAGAGCCGCAAAACGTCGGCACCGTGCAAAGGAAAAGCCGTCACTCAGCGAGGTAATCAACCCGGACAACGCTGCAGCCATCGTGATCTTCGGGGTTTCCCCCACCAGGCTCTGTAGCGCAACCAGGTCAGCGCAAGCACCATCGTGTTTTCGTCTCAGTCAAAAAGCCTCCTCTTCAAGACCTCTTTTAGGGTGGAACACGCTACGACAGCTTGTTTTGACATCTTTGGTCATGGTTACTCAGGAAACAAAGTATCTGGGGTTACTTCGAAGTAATAGAGGCGTAGTGGTGAAGCAACTGCTGAAATGTTTCGCTTTTGCCGCTGATAACGGTTTCGTCAGGCCGACGCCGACGTGTTCACGCAGTTCTGGCTAGTTCTTAGTGTCGGAGTTACGCGCGAAGAGGCGGTGTAGATAGCGTTGTCACGCTGCCCTTGCCTTTCCAGCTAATTTCGATGTCTGGTAGTACAATTGCTCTGTGTTATCAGCGACACGCCTAGCATACAAATACCAGCTTTTAAACGTATCACTTGCTAGCACAAACTTTCTTTTGAAAGCACAATCACATGGCGTACAGTGTACGTACCTCTATAAAACATAAAAACTGAATGCACAGGAAATTTTTTGAAAGGTATTTCTCGCCAGTTCATCTTAACAGGATGGAAAGTTGGGCACGTTCATCCTAAAGGTATGAGTCTCTGCTGGCGGTATACTTATGAAAGCCTCCAGTTGCTCTCTGCTGCGCCGCCCTGTTCACACCGCTGTGCTACAGGACTTCGGCCTTAGCTAACTCAATTTTCCTGTCCCTAACAGCATACTTACCGTTCATGTCTAGCTGACCTATTTTCACGTGATCACGCAAACGTCCGTAAAATAAGTTGCTACACCGAAACTTCCGACTGAGTTTAACCCTACAGCTCACCGTGTGACAAGCGAATATTTAAATTAAACATTAAAACTCAATGAGAATGTCTCCTACATAACCTTCAAAACACTACCCCTTTACAGTCTCGGCAACAACCCGTAATTATTGAGTACAGTAAAATTTAGGTGTCAGCTGACCTAATTCAGGTTGTTCCCACTAATTGTGACATCAGGCTAGCGAGTTGCTAGATATGCAGTCCAGCCCCTTATAAAGAACACACCGTGAAACATAAATCAGTTCGTTATAGCCGTTATTCGCTGTATCTGAAAATAAAATGTAGGTATGTATACAAATTGTAATGGGAAACAAAGATTTGTTCTTATAGCCGCCATTTCGTTAAAACGTGGTTCGTTATAAGTGGGCTATACCGTATCTAGGAAGTAATTTTTAAAGCGTGTCGTCATCTTTAAAAATATCACTCCATCGAAAGCCATTTCGTAGTAATCTGAAATACGCTGCACCATTTGGGTACATTAGCAACCAAAACCGAGCACGATAATTTAAAGTGGCTCAAAGTATTAATGTTCACCTTTGTCGTATCAAACTCAGCCCCGCCACTAATTTATATTTTTGGGTCACTAGCAATTTGTGGGTCCCACACGTGAGCGTCCGGAGCCCATGGGCATGTCTCCAGTGTGTTTGGGGTAACTTGCACTTTGTCCCCGGGGGACTTATTGGTATCTCATTAAGAGGGTCTCTAAGTGAGTCACTAGTAATTTCTGGTTCAAGGTGAGTCACATGAGGCACCGATCACCCACACGTGACATATGCGTAGTAGACCACGTGAATAACTAGAAAATTGTGGCTCACTAATTTCCCACCAACATACCACTGACAAACCGATTCCCAGTGGCTCAGTGACCCACTATTGACCAGCCTCACCAGTAACATTTATTTGTCTGGTTCGAGTGACACGCAGACAGGCCAAAATTTTTCCGCGTAATTATTGGGTGACTGGAGGAGGGGCACCGATAGCCAGGAAGATTCAAGCCACCCCGCACTAAGGACACCCGCCACCACGGTGTGCGCACTCACAGCACTACCTCGACTCAAGACAATTAAGTTTACTCAGTCTAAATATACATCCCAAGCAAGCCGACTGTTTTTAGAATGCAGCATCAACGGGCAGTTTTACTGGTGCAGATTTTAAGGTGACTGCATACATGACTTATACCTATGCTTAAAATGCCCTCCAAACGCTTTCTGGTGCACTGTCAATCGAGCGGCGCATTAAACATCTATTAGGCGCAATTGTAAGTAGTGAGATTTCAACTGTCAATTCGAAGTGTGCGTGTCGCACAGACATTAATCTCCCAACTGGATCTTGATTGATTGATTGTAGGTTTTACGCGCCGACGCAACGCAGGCGATGACGCGCCGTAATGGAGGGCTCCGGATTAATTTTGACCATCTGGGGATCTTTAACGTGCGCCGAAATCTCGTACACACGGGCGTTTTTGCTTTTCGCCCCAACTGGATCTTGTTAACACGAACGGAAGTTCTGTGGCCTGTGATACAGCCGTTAAATACGCGGTCGTCGTACCGAGCATAGGACGGGGCGGAGGGCTCACCTGCCTGGCGAGCGATATGTGGGACACGTAGGACAGGTAGACGACGAACAGGAGCTCGGAGACCTCCGGGCCGCTGCGGATGATGTTGAAGGTTCCCGCGAAAGAACCGGCAACGAAGGAGAACACCATCATCACGCACGACAGGTGGAACAGCACCACCAGTCGCGTCACGCCCGGCATGTTCACCTGGACACCGCACACGAGGCCATTGGGCAACCCCAAAAGGAACACCCGCCGCGGTGGCTCAGTGGCTAAGCGTTGCGCTGCTGAACACGAGGTCGCGGGTTCGATTCCCGGCCGCGGCGGCCGCTTTTCTGATGGAGGCGAAAAGCAAAAACGCCCGTGTGTACGAGATTTCGGCGCACGTTAAAGAACCCCAGGTGGTCAAAAAATTAAAGCCGTTCCACTCAACGTGAAAGCTGTCGTAAATGCAGAGCAGTGATTCGCCATAACGGCCTGTGGCACCGTTATCCGCTTACTGCTACTACCCATCACGCTCTTCGCCTCCCTGTCTCACTTCTCTCTTGATGAATTGAACGGAGGTTTGTCCAAAGCAGTTCAAATTTCCCGCCTTCGCAGTGCTCGCGCGCCCCCTGCCTGGAACGAACAGCGCGAGCGGTTCTCGCACGTGCCGGCACCTTACTGCGCAGTCCACAACGCGTTGTTTTTGGCGGTCCCATCTCCCCGCGAGGGGGACTCGAGTAAATGCGTCGCATAGGGGGTGGGTGTATTGCGTTAACGTTTAGTGTTTGGGGAGTCGGTGGTAGTGAATGCGTTGTATCAGCAGCTTCTTGACGTAGTTTGAATGAGTCAAGGATATAAGGCGCGTTCGTAGCCTCCCATTCTGTGTCGGCTTTGTGGCGCAGTGGGTAGAGCACCATGTACATTGCGTTCCGCCCGCAGGGTCGAGGGATCGAAACCAGGCGCCGGATAGTATTTTTATATATATAGTGTAGGGGGATGGGTGCGAACAACGACGGTGCGGACTACGACGGACGTCAACGCGGGTGACATCGTGAGTTACTGAAATGCTCTGCATTTAATTAATCCGGAGCCCTCCACTACGGCGCGCCTCATCGCCTGCGTTGCGTCGGCGCGTTAAACCTTACAATCAATCAACCCAAAAGGAAGGCAGACTATCTGGTCGAACGAGAAGCTAGCCGATGCGTCCCCCGTGCGCAACCACTGACACTGCTGCTGCAGGGCACGCCTCGTTACTGCGAGCAGACTCATAAGTATACACAATCATCGTCAGAAATGCGCCCTCATCATTTGCAGCAGTTGTGTGCAAATCACCGAACGAAGCATCTCCCAGTGATTCGCCACATGCCCTCCACTCGCTCTGATCTCGCGAGCTGCAACCATCCTCTGTTACAAAAGATCCTTGCCTCATCCCCGAATCAGGCTTCACCTGGTCTCCTCATAGTGCTCCTAATGCTGTGTCCTCACCATCGCTTGTGTCGTGCCTCCCCTTGTACGTCGTTCCTATTGTACGCTCAGCGATATTACAGTTTTTCCTTAGTTTGGTCCTGAATACGCTTTGTGGTGGTCATTGAGAGAAATAGGCTCACTAAAACGAAATTGAATGTAGCTAACTATAGCTTCCCCACATCCCCGTTTTGTTTGTAATATAGCGCGGACAAAGCCGCAAAACCCGTGCATTCAGCCTCAGAGGCCGGCATACCTTGAATGCGTTCTCGACACCGACCAGCAAGGTGGATATCACCCCGCACGACGCTCCGATGACCATCTCACGGTGAAGAACGTTCTGAAAGGAAATAATGCCCCAATGTCAACGCCTTCATTTGCACCCGCTCTGCAATGCAGTTAGGCCGCTAGTTATCACACTGAAGGGGTTAGCCACGAGTTGGGTGATGCCTGTGTTGACTTGGGCGCGCCTTGGCAGCACTGCACCTCCTTCGTTAAATCTTATGGGTACGGGTCAGACTCGGACGATCCTCCACACGCGGCTTCCGTGCCTGCGGTGCCCGCGTGGGAGGCAGGCAAGACACACAGGCATCCGACGCAAATCCCCAAGGAAGTTTATTCCCAAACCACCCTACCGCTCCCATCTTCTACATTCTCGACGGGTTCCGCGCTGCTTCAGCGGCTGAAATCGTTCGACTCCGACGCTACCAGTGGACGATCGACGGTCCCGGTTGGAGGGGCAGGGCCGGGACGCTCAGTTGCCGCACGCGGTGATGTCCGGAGCCAGTCCTCCCGCGCCGGCTCACCTCTCGATCTCCCCGCTCCCGCGCGCCCAAGCGGTGTTGCCATCTCACGGGACCCAACCAAACTCTGCCGTCTTCGTCACTTAAGAGCCCGCCCCTTCACCGTTTAGGAGCGCCTCAGGTGCATCGTCTGCTAGCCGCGCACCGAGTCGGGATCGTAAGTTTTTACAATCTTTAAAGTCGCATTCGGTGTCACCACTGAATTGTTTGCCTAGTTCCACTTTAAGCTTATTTCACGTCCGTTTGCGAAGCTTTGGCAAACGAGATGTACTGCATAGGCGTGGCGATGTCAGGCATGCCCTTCGGAGTAACCACAGACTACAGTGGTCCAGGGGCCATTTTTTGGAACGGATTATTCAAGTTCTTATACACGTCTTAAAAAATCGGTTCTCTTCCACTCTGTCAAGAAGGATAACACGCGAAGCTGGGCACAGTCCAAGGAAGACACGAAGCAAGGAACGTTTGTATGTAATTGTCGATTGAGCATACTTCCTAAACAACTAGCTGAAAGAAAGTTGCGAGCTTTATTCTAGCGAACAAACGGGGCTGTCCGTTGCTCTTTCGAGTCGTACGCATCTTACTGTAACACACCAACCCAAACCGCTCTACCACGGAATAAAGCAGTGAGGTCGCATTCTGACATGAGACGGCCACGTTTAAATCTCTCACCAGCACACCGGGTATGACACAGGTGAGGGTATAAAAGCCCAGCTGCACCTGCATGCCCCTGGCCCCGTGTGCGCTTAAACCGACAGCAGGTGAGGCGCAGGTGCTTCGACGTGAAAAACGTCGGCGAAAATGTCACTCCGAAAGGATTTCATATGAACAAGAATTGTAGGACGTCGGCGTTTCAACGGGCAAGTTGCAGTTTATGCGCGAGGGATTCGGAGGTACTCGACAAGGTGTAACTTTAGGCGGCAATGGCTGCACGTTCTGCGGCAGTAGCTTTCCGTTGTTTTCGCGCCCCTTCGCGCTTCTGCGCGCGCCGACGCTCTTTCAGTTCCTGCTGTTCTTCCTCCGAGCGAATGACATCCGTCCTTCCCAAAGAGATTTAAAACTTCGAAGGGCTCCAGGGCCCGTTTGCCCGTACGCATACATTTCCGCTTACAATAAGATGGCAACCGCCGGCTACAATAAGTCGAAGTCGGCCCCGGCAAGTAAATCGTTTGCCGGAAAAGCCGACAAGAAAGCCAACTTATCCGCGCTCTTGTTTCGGTTTCGGGCAAACTACTTAGTTTTTATGCAGCTCTGAAGTCGTACCTGAGACCTTATTCGCCGACTTATCGGGTTCCGGCAAACTCGCCCAGCTCTATTCTAGCGTACAAGCATGGGGCTTCTTGTTTATTTCCCATGTATCCGGCATCTGACTGTCTGTGCAACACGTCAACCCAAACCGATGGACGAAGGAAGGTAGCAGACCAGTCATTTGGCTGCGATTAGTAGACGTTTTTCTTCCACCAGCACAACGGACACGTCCTCGGGGAGCGAATGACGCGTAGCTGCGCATTCACGCCCCCATCCCTCCACCACCATGCCGACATGATGTCCGCGCATGTCAGAGTGCGTCAGAGGCCCTGCAACCGGTACTACACAACGACACTTGAAACGGACGCTTTTGAAACGGGCACAACTCACAGTGCTGCCGCAGGACGTTCAGCGCATATGCCCCGACCGCGAGGTTTGTCAATGCAGATGAACAATGACGCTCCTAACGAAAGTTAATTTGTTGAAATAACCTACTACGTAGTTACCCGGTAGTACTTATTGTCCATTCCCCTTTTATGATGGGCATGCGAAGGAAAGGACTGAACCCTATGGTTTAGTCATTGCCTCTCCTCTGAGTGTCTTTCTCTCTGCGATAGAGCACCCCTCAAGGGTCAGTCATGTCGCCCCTGCTCTTCAATCTGGCCCTCCTGCCCCTGCCCGATCTACTCAAGCAAATTGAAGGCGTGGACCACGCGTTCTACGCCGGTGACATCACGATGTGGAAGGCCCGAGCCGGGTCCGATGCCTGGGTGGAGGAAGCCATGCAGCGGGCGGCAACGACCGTGCACGAGTACGCCAAGTCGTTCGGACTGAGCTGCGCTCCCCAGAAATCGGAGCTGCTCATGATCCAAGGGAAACCCAAGAAGGAACTGCCGCCGAACGTGACCGTCACCATCGACGGAACGGCCATCAAACCAACACAGCAGGTACGATTCTCGGCCTACTGCTTCACAGCGACGGGAAGGCACACGCCGCCGTCACAAAGATCAAGACAACAGATACTTAGTATGATTCGGAGGGTATCTAACAGAAACCGAGGCCTGAAAGAGGACGATTCCGTGCGTCTGGTGCGCGTGTTCGTCGTGTCACGGGTTACCTACTCCGCCCCAGATCTCCAGCTGACGAAGGCGAATAGGGACACCCTAAACACGATGCTTCTCAAGGCAACGAAGCAAGCACTGGGCATGCCCATATACCCGTCACGCAAAGACTGCTACACATGGGCGCCCACAACACGGTGGAGGAGCTCATCTAGGCCCACCTTTCTAACCAGACAATGCGGCTCAGTCACACGGAGCACGGACGAGCCGTCCTACGCAAGTTAGGATGGCAGATCGAGCCAGTACCTAACAAGGCGGCCCTTCCGGAAGACGGGAAGATGAGCATTCAGACCAAACGCCTTCCCCGGAACATGACACCGGGCAAGGACGACGAGAGGCGCACCGCGCGGGCCAAAGCCATGGCCCGGAAGCTGGAAGAGAACCCCAGGAACCTTTACGCGGACGCCTCGCTCTGAAAACACAGCCACCGTGCAGCGGTGGTGGTTACGTCCAAAGACAGGCTGATTGTCAGCACGCCACTAAAGACAACAGACCCCGCAGTTTCCAAAGAAGCGGCCGTGGCCCTCGCACTCGCACAGCCCAGCGTGGACACCGTGGTCACCGCCTCAAAGACAGCCTACGGAAGCTTCTGCAGGGGGGTAATCTCCTCCGCGGCTCGAGCCATTCTATCCAAGTGCAAGCCTCCGGGAAGAGCCATAGAGCTCGTGTGGGTCCCGGCTCTCTCGTAGGTAGCACGCAACACCATCGCCGCCCACCATGCCCGAGAAATGTCAATCCGGGCCGAGCACGAGCCGGAAGAGCTACCGCACCCGGTTACCAGCTTTAGACACATTACCCGGATATACCGAGAGGAAAGGTGCAGACTGCCAGAACTGCACCGCAACCTGACCAGGCAACAACAGACGATCCTGCCTCGAGCGCAGGCGGGATCGCTTGCGCATCCCGTACTGATGAACCGCAGGTATACCCTGCGGAACACGATACGCTGTGTCCGTTTTGCAAAAGAGAAAAGTGCACCCTGCCGCACATCTTGGCAGTGTGCACAGAACTCAAGACCCCCCCTCCTTCCTTTTTCCCCCAACAGCCCCAATCCCCAACCCCTTGAGCGATGGGAGACCTTGTTATCCAGCCCCGCCCTGCCGAGTCAGCTCGCAGTGACGGACAGGGGCCAGGAGCTGCTCGGAACATATGGGTCCCGTAACCAGGGAACCACCCCGTCTGGTGCCTGCGTGCACCACCGATTTATTTTGGTCTCGATAAAAGTTGATTCATCATCATCATCTCTACGCCCGTTCCTTGCTTGCGCAAATGACTATTCAATCGGCCCCACACGAAGTTCAATTGGACTGACTCGTTAGGAAGAAGCAGTTGCGCGCACCTTGAAGCCGAGCATGGGCGGCTTGATGACGAGCACGATGGCGGTGACGCAGGCGGCCAGCGCGGGCACCAGCACCCAGTGGCAGGGGCGGCGGCGCACGGCCACCGAGGTGAACCAAGTGGTCATGGGCGTGATGGCGGCCACCACGGTGGCCTCCACTACGGACATGAACTGGACGGCCATGTAGCCCAGGATGTAAGCCAGCGTGGTGAGGATGGCGCTGACGCCGAGTCGCTTTTGCGCCGAGGCCGGCCCGAAGGGCTGCGCCGTGTTGGACAGCGACGGCATGACGCTCACCAGGATGCCCGTGCCCACGAAGAAGACGCACTCGGCCGAGCTGATGTTGTCGTGCCGCTTGATGGTGATCTTGATCAGCGCCAGCGCGATGCTAGAGATGCACGCGATGATCAGCGCCACCGTCAGCGACGACGCGCGGCCCTGCGTGCAGGCGTCGAAGTAAACGTCACCGGAGGCATAGAGTTTCTTAGTAAGTATACTATACACGGGAACAAGTTAAGAACGGCAATAGCTCATGTACGGTATCACTCCGCATAATCGACGGACCCGGAAGTCAACGGGCGCGCTCGTTTTGAAAGCAGATTGCTATGAATGCGTGATATCGTCAGCCTTTTCCTCACGCCGTTTGTCGTCGCTGCAGTAGTTTATAAGCATAATAGGTCCAGAAAATCACGGAAGCAGCTGGTGCCATGTTCGAAATATTCCCAGTAACGCACTACTTGCGCAGCGCGGAGTAACATCCGGCTGCGGTGATGAAGCATAGCGGCAACTTCCGTTGCCGTTTCTAAGTTGTACTCGAGTGTAGAGAGAAAACTGCGCCCAAGAATCTATGTCGGCGTGGGGGGGGGTTATGGGAAGATCAGTGCTGCTGGCTTGAGCTTGCCATGATATTTGTATTCTGAAGCGTTTTTTTCTTGTTTGCTTTCTTCACTATGCATTGATATGCCAAGACAACCGTTCTGACACCCTCCTTAAAAGGAATACGTTTGACTTCCATTTTCCTTAGCTTTCAAACAGCGTGCGTTTTTTTATTATTATTACATGTATAACAAAGCACTCTTCTTGCCGTTTTGTGCACTGCGTTTGAATTTACGGCCACTAAAACGTTTTAATCCAAGCAACGACGAAAGTAAGGCGAGAGTACGGCATAACTGGTCGCCCATAACGACACAGACCACCCTAATGTGAGTTGCATAGACGCTATCGCCACATATCCTCTCTAGTGTATACTGTAAGGAACTCCTATGACCCGGTAGGTCGTACCATAGAGTTTCACACTATTATGGGCATCCTCGATTATCAGTCCCGGACAGTCCGCGGACTGCCCGGGGCACAATCCGGCGCTCGATTTTTTCATTCATTCCTATGAGTCTTCCGGTACGAAGGCAGTCCTCGGTTTGCCCGCGGACTAGTAAATCGAGAATTCCCAATATATACTCGAGGGGAATCTGTCGCTGCAACCACGTGCCGTCGTGGGCGCCGGCATAGCAGCGTAGAAGCGTTTCTCTCGTTGGCTTGAAACATGGCTTCTTTTCGCCCTTGAATCTAAAATCAACACTAAAAGGGTGTAGACAGGCAGGTGATGAGGATGATTCATGCTTATATACGCCTGTTTTCACGAAGAAAACTCTTAGTCGCGAGAAAGCGCTCTTCTTTGACTTTCCTCTTCCTTTATGTGCTGTTTGGCGCCATATTAATGGCGGCCGACAGCGACGACATTGCTCGTGCATCGTTCTTCCTACCGAAATATTAAACTGATGTAGACTATAAGTTCGCAAATAATTCGGAAATAATAACAACGAAATATGTGAAAAAAACAAGATTACAAAGATTTAGGTGGCATCGAGCTACGTTGCAAACCATGCAGTGTGTCTCACCGCAGTGTTTAGCGAGGTGGCTGCGAACGGCCGCCTAATTCTGTCTCCGGATTTTAACACACAAAAAAACGAGGCTCCGGACCTTCGCTAAAAAGTCAAATCCTTGTACGAGTTAGAGTTGAAATATGAAATGCATTCGTTAGTAAGAGCTTGACAAATTCCTTCAGTGCCTCTTTGTGCGGTAAAATCCACCCTCAGACCCCGGTCTGTAATAAAAGGACACAACAGCCTTGGTACAAGTAGCGCCCAAACTGCAAAACATGTGAGCCCACTGGTTAAGTTATTTCATCTTCACGGGGCCATGTCACCAGGATCGCTTCCCCACCCGCGCGTACGTGACTCCCTGTCATTCGTGCGCATATACGCTCACAATCACCGCCGAGAGTTATAGCAGAGCGGTGAACGAGTCCCGGTACGGTACAGGCGACCGGCACTACTGTGCGTGCGTAGAGGCGAAAAATTGGCCGCGTATCTGCTCCTTTCGTTGCAAATGTCGTCAAAAGACGATAGTCTTTGTAGACATTTGCCAAGGAAATGCCCCCCTTTGCTTTCCCACTCACCTCTCATGCTGTTCCTGTACCGTCGCGCTCATCCCAAGGTAAACACACTTAAGATTTGCGCAAGGCGATTTGAATTTACCGCGTTCCACTGCTACAGGCCAGGTTCCTCGATTCCAGCGCTGCAGTACGGCGGAGACGCACGTGAATGGAGGCGGCCGACTACAAGGTTTATAGAACCGCGCGGCCATGCTCCCCGTGCGTTCCAAGCAGAACGTGGAACTTAGCTAGTGGAACCTTTCGTTGCTGTTGCCGCGTGATTTTTGATATGCCGCCAGGAGGCGGCGGTTTTCTGCAGTAGATGTAGAATATCATTTTCTATCGAGAAACCAAGCACCCATGAAACTTTTAATAAAGGAACACTGTAAATATCCCTTGTGTACTAATTCTCTGTCATATTTGCGTAATGTGTTGTTCTTGTTCAACAAAGTTGACAAGTATGATAAACCGGGTTTAGACGTTTACATTTGGCTGTGAGTATATAAGACTATTGCGCAATATCAATTTTACTTTGGCCGGGTGGCTGAATCGAGTCACAGACAAACAGACAGACGGACAGACAGACATACAGACAGACGTACAGACGGACCAAAATTTCTGGGTTTAAGTAGCCCAAGAAAGACTATCGTCTTTAAAAAACTGGTTGTGCTCATGCGCAGGTGTGCTGGGTACGGTACGTACCGGGACCGGCTCTCCGGTTTGCTATAACTCTCTAGTGACACAGTTTTGTGCACATTAATTATAGCAGTCGGAAGAACGGGTTCAGGTACACCGTATGGTGCACGGAAGATGACCGGCACGACAGCGCTTGCGCAGAAGGGCTGAGACGGGTTGTGTTCAGATGCACCCACAGCATACCGAGCGCCGAACGGGGACTGGTTCTGCGCTGTGCTGTGGCTCCATATTTATCGCAGCCGTTACACCGGCAACCCCTGGCAAAGCGTGATAATAAGCGCCCTCCGTAGTGTCCACCCAACAATGGTGCGGCAACACGGCCTGCATCTTCGCTGGAAACGTACAGTGCGCGTCAGGCTTGTCTAGGGCTAGCGAGCGCGCGGCTTCCTAGCATGCTGGCGACACCTGCTGATAGTGGCTGGGTTGGAGCAACGCCGCCTGTATTAACATTGCCTGACGCGTCGCGCGCTTTTCAATGGGAAGGGTAGGGACGCTTAGTTCAGGCACTGATCCGCTATGTGGCGCGTGCCGGCGGACATCTCGCTTACGTCACTGCTCGCGAGTCGCGAACGCTGCACCCACTTCTACGACGTATGTCTGTCAGCTTGCCTGTTGGGCTTCAAGAGCCGTTTCGCTTACATCTTAGCCGTGACGGGGCGCTAGTTCTGTGGCGCACTGGGGATCTCGTTCAACGTGTCGCTCGCTTCATACTTGCTGCATTTTCCAAAGATAAAGACGGAGGCGGACTGAAATAGTCTAAGAACACTGATTGTTGGGTAGACATATAGCTAACAGAAAACGATATTTTCGGATGGGGCAGCCATATTTTACTGATATTTTTCTTTCTGGAGTATTTAGAGAAGAAAAAAATGCGTGTGTTTTTTGTTCAGGCGCTCACTTCTACGATTACTTTCCAATAATATCACGTGCTTGTACAGATAATTATAGGAAACAAAAGGATAAGCAGCTGCGATCCCGCCACGCTGTCCGGGCGCTTCTACAGTACAGTCATCAATTTTAGACGTGCGCACCGATGCGGAGTGCGAACAGGGGGGTCAAAACAATACCTAAATGCGGAGGGGATAGAGGGGGGATGCCCCAACTCAGAAAATTTCAGGGCCTGTGATCCGAGTAGATAAGCGCGCAAAGCCGGCATCAGCCTGCGGCAGCGCAAGGGATTTTGCTTCGTGACAAAGGAAGTTTTATCAGTGACAGACCAAACAGACAGGCATGGTGAAAAACAAGAAGGCGTTGGAGCGCCGCCTCGGGAACGCTAAACAAACTTTCCACTATTTTGCATAGTTTCCAAAGCGGCGCTGGCTGGCGGACACGAAAGCACGCTGGAAGGCTACGGAGCGGGGAAGGGTAGGAGAGAGCAACAGGAGAGTGGCTGTTTGGCCATTTTTCGCTCACGCGTTAGGCACTGTTTATACAGGCGGCGTTGGTTGGAGATAGCTTGCCCTTGCGCGTGCGTGGATCTCGAACGGGCTCAGGTCGGTCGTCTTATAGCACGGGCCCCCCAAACTTAGAGATGCCACGCCTCGAAAGGGGCGCTTTTATTCTGCAGTTCCAATCATAAGCGGTGACACGGGGTAAACGCGTAATTTGACGCGATGAATTATCAGTGGAGCTGTTACTTAATCGCACAGAAGTTTCGACGGAAAGCGCTGCAGTGCGTTCGTGTTGCGTGCTTTTCGTTTGCTAAACGTTAGATTCAGAAGACTAGCGCAGGTCGTTTTGTAGTATCGCGTAACCGCCTGCTGGGTTATTGCACCACGTCGAACGACGCGTCTATCTGGCCTTTTAACGCTCCCGGCTGCCACTGTGAAAGACAAGCGCCCCTCGAGGGTGGTGGCGTCTGCCAATTCGAGCGGCACATGGGAAAGGACGACCGGCCTGACCCTGTACGAGATCGGCGCACGCGAAATGGCAATCTATCTGCAACCCAGTAGCTATCAGCAGATGTCGCCAGCACGCTCCGGAGCCGCGCGCTCGCTTGCCCTAGACAAGCCTGACGTGCACACACGGCGGAACTGTTAGCCAAAACCAACGCCGCCTGTATAAACATTGCCTAACGCGTCGCGCGCTTTTCAATGGGAAGGATAGGGACGCTTAGTTCAGGCACTCATCCGCTATGTGGCGCGCGCCGGCGGACATCTCGCCTTACGTCACTGCTCGCGAGTCGCGAACGCTGCACCCACTTCTACGACGTGTGTCTGTCAGCTTGCCTGTTCGGTTTCAAGAGCCGTTTCGCTCACATCTTAGCCGCGACGGGGCGATAGTTCTGGGGCGCACTGGGGATCTCGTTCAACGTGTCGCTCGCTTCATACTTGCTGCATTTTTCCAAAGATAACTGACGGAGGCGGAACTGAAATAGTGTAAGAACATAATAATTGTCCGGTAGACAAATAGCGAACGAAAAACGATATTTTCGGACGGTGCAGTCATTTTACTGATGTTTTTCTCTCTGGAGGATTTAGGGGAAAAAAATGCGTGAACATTTTATTGTTCAGGCGCTCACTTCTGCCATTACTTTCCGAAATATCACGTGCTTGTAAATTTCAGAAGGTTATAGAAAACAAAAGGATAAGCAGCTGAGGGGTCTGTCACGCTGTCCTGGCGCTTTCACAGTACAGTCCCCAATTTTAAAAGTGCGTACCGGTGCGGAGTGCGAACAGGGGAGACAAAACAAAACCGAAATGCGGAGGGGACAGAGGTGGGATGCCCCACTCAGAAAATTTCGGAGCCCGTGATCCAAGTAGATAAGCGCGCAAAGCCGGCATCATCCTGCGGCAGCACAAGTGATTTTGCTCCGAGGCAAAGGCGGTTTTATCAGCGACAGACCAAGACAGACAGGCATGAGGAAAAAGAAGAAGGCGCAGGAGCGCCGCCTGGGGAACGGCAATAAACAAACTGTCAACTATTTTGCATAGTTTCCGAGAAGCGGCGCAGGCCGGCGGACATGAAAGCACGCAAGAAGGCTACGGAGCGGGGAAGGGTAGGAGAGAGCAACAGGGGAGTGTATGTTTGGCCATTTTTCGCTCACGCGTTAGGCAATGTTTAGACAGACGGCGTTAGCCAAAACTTAACATTTGGCCGTTTGGCGTACCTGCATCGACTGGTCGTGCAGTTGTCGCAGGCGCTCGACTTCCTCGCTCGTCAGCGGGGCCGAGGTAGGGGGAGCGAGGACTACACCGGTGGCCGACACGGAAGGAACCACGTCCACCGACTGGAGCTCGTGCGACGCCGACTCTGCAAACCGTGCCCGTTCAACGTTTCTGCAGGAGTGGTCCTCGACGAAGTTTTAAAGCGGAACTTTCTGGCGTCCCTGGCAGACACAACTCTTGTTAAAGGACGTGCTTCAGACTCATGGGTGTCTTCGTCCCATCAGACGGCGGTCAGGAACCCGTGGTCCCTGGCGGCGTCCTGTGCCATTTGAATGACAGCAGCTTGTACCTCGGGAAGAGAGCTGAGCAAGGCGGCCTCCCACTACTCAATTACTTAGATGTATGCCTTGTTCAAAGGTCTGTGGTCCATGGGGGCATTGCCAGATCATGTGTTCCCGCACGGTGCATTCGTCTTTAAAGAGGATGAAAATAAAATCTGTTCTCTCTCTATCTCTTTCTCCCTCTTTTTGACTGATGGGTCATCGCTAGCGACCTGGTGTCTCACATTGTTACTAACGTACAGCTTTTCGAACTACAGAACCGAAAAGTATTGCGCGGGGCACGCTGTGCTTACGTGCTTTGAAGGCGGAAGCATTATGGCCTCCCCTGGCGATTATTACAAAGCTTTAGCACTCCTTATGCTCCGTCTGTTCCGTGGTTACCCTGTTGACTGGTACGCGACTGCGCCTGCGCGCGCAGGCACGGCGGGGAGGGCGCACCCCACCGTAACGATGGCGCGGTCATGGCGAGGGCCGACCGCGGAACGAATTCCCTCTACCGAAAGGAATGCGCAAGTGCCCACACGGTCCCGGTCAACACAGTAACCACGGAACAGAGAGCGCACACGGAGTGCTAAAACTCTATTATCAAAGACTTGTTTACTCACACATCGTGTTCGCGTCTCTTTCTTCGCTCTCGTTTCTTCATCTCTTGGCGCGAATTATTTCGACAGGCAGAGTGCCCAGTGTCCACACTTGACTCAACAGCTTCCCCAGAGTATGAAGACTGCGTCGTGGCTGCGGTACATTTGTTCTAATCACGTGCCGGCACGTTCACCTTTTATGCAAATGACAGCGCCGCACGCATTATAGGCTAACTCTTGTTCGGCCGATGGCAGAGTCCTGGTGTAGCAATAGGGTAACGCATTCAGCTCCAACTCTGAAGACCTGTGTCCGATTCCCATACGAGCAACGGGCCGCCCATCTTTATTTTCAAACTGATTTACTTTATCGAAATTGCTGCACAATTTAGAACAAATTTCGCGATTTCGTATAATAATAATAATAATAAACTTTATTATTCACATACAATGTACAATACAGGCCTGCCTAAGCCACAACATGGGCTTGTAGGGCAGCGCCCGGCAGCTGGGAACATCTAGGAATAGTATAACATACACAAAAAAAATTAGCTGAGGTAGAAGCTGCGACTTGATTTGTTTGCGGGTAATGTCAGAAAAAAAGACATCAGGCAACTCGTTCATAGTGCGCGGGACATAGAAGGAACGAGCATGTTCCCCGAAATAAGTGCGAACACGTGGAATAACAAAACGATCACGTGGGCGCAAGTCACGAGCAGGAGTGTATGTGTGACAGAATTCTTTTGCGTATGTGTTTGCTACTCTCTATAGCTGCAGTCTTTTCCGGTACCAGGCAATAACTATTTCGCACAATGGGTTGATAGAAGTTTCTGAAGGCATCCTAAAATCTCCTTACGTGCTTTTGAATGCGAAAGCATTATCGTAGCAATGAGAATTGGGCGAGTGGGCCGTGAGACACTGAACTGCCCCGACTGCGGAGAACTCCAAAACAGTCTCTCATAGCATTTGTCAATGCCCTCATTCCCTCTCATCCCTCCTGAGGAGCTCGGGCGCTCAGGGCCAGGGAGTACCTGCTGATCGAGCAGCTCAGGCCACCGGCTCCCTCCAAGCGCTGGTCATTACTCGTGTTTAACCAACCTGTTGCTTCAATAAAGTTTGCTTGCTCCCTCTTCCCTTTCCCTCTCCCTCAAGTGCTTGCGAGGTATCACGCGATGAATGCCGTGATCCACACGAACAATCCGGGCCAAGCCGGGCGTGAAACAAGCGCATGCGCGTTCACCACTTACTCCCCTTCACCTACCAACAATTCTTGCACACCGCTTGACGATATAAAAAAAACGTTTCTCAGAGTTGCTCTTGCCAAAAAGTTAACTTAAAATACATTGGATACCAAAGACAAACCTTTTATCTAAACAGTAATAGGGTAGGTTTACGCGTTTTTCTGCCGCGAATTCTTATTAGCGTTAAGCGCACCATCGGTGAGTGTTAACGTGCCGTGACGGGTGGCCTCCTTGAGGTCGAATGGGACAGGCATATGCTCAGGTCCCTCCGCATGCGCATTAATTTTTCGCCTTTTACTAAAGATTACCGTGTGGAGGGGCACGTAAATGAGCTTTGTGCTCAATTTTTGAAAGGCCTTGCCCGTTTGGGCGAGGCCTAGCATCGAAGTACAAAATAAGAAATACATCTTTCCGTGGCGTCTCTAAAGCGCCTCTTTAGCGACGCCTGTTGAGTGCAGGGTTTAGCACAATGATTCATGCACACTGAAAGTTTCACTAGGGTCCCTAGAAAGGGACCCTAGTTTCACAGAGACTAAATTTGCGTGTGCAGAAAAACGCAATGCAGCTACTTCCCTTTGCCCAGAGAGCAAGAAAACAAAACGAACAACACAAACGAAGATAAGAATGAACGCGACACCTCCCCACTTGCCTGTCGTGAGAAGACGCGTGAACGTCTGAAACAAGCACGGGCTTCCGACGATACCTCTGGCGTCATTAAAGCCAATCATAAGCGATGGGCAAGCCGACGCGAAGCGGGAAACGCGAGCCACATGGGGCTGCGAATGTTCAAAACTGGAGCCAAAGCGAAGTTCAAGCGTAAATTTCTGGAGAATAAATCCGGACACTAGCGCAGTGCATGTTGTGGTACGCCAGTCACAGCCTTATACCGCCGAGTAAGTAGTGGTTAACTTCGCGCAAATTATAACATGCAACGTGCAAAACATTTTGTGTCTGATGTTTCTTCTCAGATATTTGTTCTAATACAAGCTCGCCGCAAACGCCGTAGAAATAAAACATTGGAGGACGTCTAGCGTCGCTTCGATAGTGTTATCGGGTACTACCGTTCGCATCGCTCGAAAATTTCTGGAGCGGTGAAAGCTTTGATTATGATGATGATGATGATGATGGTGGTGGTGGTGGTGATGATGATGATGTAGTGGCTTGACCCTCCGTAGCGGGTGGACACCAGAGGGGTGTCCCAGCCTATGGTCCCTTGGGACCATACCCAGCCGGTACAGTGGAACCCCGTGCTCCTGCTACCGCGCCATCTGTTGGAACAGCACCTTATGACACCGGGGTTTTCAGCGGGCGCCGCAAGGTGGCGCTAGAGGATTTCTGTCTCACGGTCAGCCCCGCCGACAACACCGGCTTTTCTGCGACACGGGGCCCTTAACGCTGGGCGTTAAAACAAGGCCTCTTCGCTCTCTGGCTTGCACGAAGGCCGCGAAAAAGACACCGCCCACATAAGCATGGCCCTTTCTTCGGGCCAGGAGCTCAAGACGTCATGACCCGAACGGAAGACATATTTCCTTGCCTTCCTAAAGAAAGTTGGGAGATATGCAAAGTCTTCCCAACATCAAAACTGCGTTAGATGTGCGTCGGAAACTTCACTAAAAGTGCGTCCAATCGATCGTCAAACTTTCAAAGACCCATTTAATCACAAACGAGGAACGAACTCATTCGACGATTTTTCGCGCACCATGTAAACGCATCTATGAATTGGATTTGATTGATTGTAAGGTTTAACGCGCCGACGCAACGCAGGCGATGAGGCGCGCCGTAGTGGAGGGTTCCGGATTAATTTTGACCACCTGGGGATCTTTATCGTGCGCCGAAATCTCGTACACACGGGCGTTTTTGCTTTTCGCCTCCATCAGAAAAGCGGCCGCCGCGGTCGGGAATCGAACCCGCGACCTCGTGCTCAGCAGCGCAACGCCTTAGCCGCTGAGCCACCGCGGCGGGTACATCTATGAACGATCTAGATGTATACCCGTACGTGGTTTATGAGATAAAGGTATATTATTGCACATCTTATTCATGATCGATTCGCGTATTGTCTCACACATGGCACGGTTCCTTTCTCGCGATTTTCTAGTATCCGTTTTAACACAATGGAAGCCCGCGCCATGCGTCCTGAGATCTTTTCAGAGCTTTTAGGTCCACCAATCGGTCTATGGGGAAATCCATTCGCTGTTTGACAGGTCGCTATCGGTCCCATTAGGAAAGCGTTCACGGTAGAAGTATTGCAAATGTACGTACTCTCATCGCGGGAATGGGCGAAAGATACCACGCGCTGTGGCTTCTTGGCTTGGCCTTCTGGAACTGCAAAAGCAGAAAACAGCGAGCACGTCGTCATGAGTGCGGTCATGAGTGTCACAAGGTGCTCAGCAACGTACACCTCTACATGCGCATAAGGAATCTCGGCGATCTTCAGAGACGTCTTTTGGCGCCTGTTTTTCGCTTGTGAGCGTCATTTTCGTTGAAGTCGGATTCTGATCACGTGTTCTGGCGGTCAGTGTCGATCATTCGAGGTAAGCGGCGCGAGTACTTGCTGCATTTGTGAAGTATTTAATTTCAACTATACTTTTGAATAAACACTGGGCAAAATAATTGCGCCCAGCGTCATATTCAGCCTTGTCATTCGTCATATTCAGGGCCCACCCACCCACTGAGAGGCTTGTTTAGACAAAAACCACCTTCTCCTTAACGAGAACAGCTAGGGGTGCGCGCGAAGCTTTTCACCGGTCAATATAAACCTAACCGAAACTCAAATCCCCAAACCAACCCTTAACCAAACAACCGTTTCCCAATCAATCCAAACTCATACGCAATCAACCCTAACTTAACCCCTGACCCAACGTCAACCAAACTGTGTCAGAGTAATGCAAAAAAAAAATAGCGCAATCGCATAGACGTTGGCTTCATAACGCGAGGGACGCAGGTTCGATTTTTATAACGGAAAGCGTTCTTTTTTTTCTTCTTTTTTTCTTTTTTGAGGCGCTTGATGATACTTCTGGGAAACACATTGTGTAAGTTGACTTTCGTGCAGTGCGTCTTGGGCGTAACGATGGGCAGCACCAGTGAAGCATAGAAGCCTTCGCTTTAAAAGAATGATTCATTGATTGTAGGGTTTAGCGCCCCGACTCAACGTATAGGCGATGAGGCGCGCCGTAGTGGAGGGCTCCGGATTAATTTTGACCACCTGGGGATCTTTAACGTGCGCCGAAATCTCGAACACACGGGCGTTTCTGCTTTTCGCCTCCATTAGGTAAGCGGCCGCCGCGGCCGGGAATCGAACCCTCGACTTCGTGCTCAGCAGCGCAACGCCTTAGCCACGCTTTAAAAGAATGAAACCGTCGGATGTTGGTTGAGATGCCGGTTGCGAAACACGCAGGCGCGGAGGGGACTGGGGCACTGCAGTGGCCAGCGGCCCAATTATATATACAAGGGCAGAGTATGCGTATGGTTGCGTAAAAGTGTCGCAAGCAGTGACAACTTGGTTCAAATGCCGTAGCCAAAGTTCGAAACGACGCCAGCCTCGCAATGAACCCGTGCGGTGTATGGAAAGAGGTTTTGCACTTTTGGTAGTATACGAGGGAGGTTCCGGAAATTAAGTGCTGCCCTACGCACTCACTTTATCTGCAATTATACCACTCAAGTCTATAACATTAACGCGGCTGGGCCACATGCATGCTTCGCATCTCGTCGGCTACCCTCTGAAGGAAGTCTTTTTCTTATTGCTGGTGCGGTTTCTGTCCCCTATGATGCGTGTTCTCAATATAAGTGTTCTCGATAAAAGTTTAAAATGTTGGTGGCAAAAATTAGGTCAAGAAGCAACCTCCAAATCGTACGACAGATTCGTCTATTGTACGAACGAGATGAATTCACGTTGACCTCTCGTTTTGTCCTTAAATTTCCAGCTCCGAGACCACGCGTACTTACTAGAGCTTCATTACAGGGCGTATACGTATACAGTCAGCTCGAATACGTATAGTGGTGGCTAAGTTCCAGAATTTTGCCACACTAACCGTCGTCTGTAATATCTGTGGCATAACCGAGAGCACATTTGTGCTTGACTTTCACGAGACGGCCTAACGTCGATCGCAAGAGGAAGCGTGCAGTTGTTTAGAGCGGCAGGACACAAGGCGCGGCGAATTAAGGTAGCAGCGTAAAAGTTCCGCCGCATCCTCCAATCCTCACGCACCATCTTCACAGCCGAAATAAAGTCCGCGGTAAAGAACTACCGATGCGAGCCATACCGAACGTTGGAATGCTGTCCATCGTCGGTAGCGCTGGCCACAGGGCTGTGTCGCGGGGCCTGGCACTAGCAGTAGCGGGAGACTTTTTCTTCTCTCCTTTTGTGTGATGTTCATAATGTTTCTCGACGACTACGACGACGAAGATGACGATGATGATGATGGTGGTGATTATAAGGCGACATTTCGTTCGCATGTACAAGCCCGGCTCTATGCGCAGAACGCTAATTAAACGTGGGCTGCGCCCCATACCTACATTGACCTAAAGGATAACAAATCATCCCTACTAGTGAAAACTGAAAACAACCCCTAGAATTGATCTTGCAAAACGATTTAACAGTAAAAAGTTTCAAAAAAAAATTCAGGGAAGCTTGCACTCACGTGAAAGACATAGAATCGCGGAGCTATTATAGGTGAGCGTTAAGTGTCTGTATCATTGTTCATTTGCCTAGTTTCGGTGCTAGTAATCGTCGTCATATGCATCGAAGAAGTCGTCATCTTCTTTGCGGCGAGTGGTGGATGCAAAGTCATCTCAGCATTGTAGACTTCCAGCAGCTGTTCGTCATCGATTGGAGACGGCGGTGGCGGGATCTGCAAGTCGTGTTGGGAAGGAGTGGCACACTCGTATACACATGTCTCCAATTAATTCCATAATGGCTTCTAGAGGATGCGGCGGACGCCGTGACCTGTTCCTATCAGGGTATCTGTGCAACTTTAGCATAAGCGCTAAGTTTTTTTTTTTACAAGCGCGGTAGCGCTCGACAACAGCGCTGGAGGGTTTTTTTTTTTTTTTTTTTTTGGAAGCCACTGAGCGTTGCGGGACGCTCGGCGGCCGCCGCGAGGCACGCGCTCACGAGCGCTTGCATTTTCTTGGTATTCTTTCCTGCAATGGTGAACTTACGGCCAGTAACAACAGCTCCGCTGTTAGAAAAAATTCCCCGTCCCCGAACACAGGCATTAAAGCACCGAGTTGAATTTTGCGCTGGTAATGGCCGAAGAGAGATCACACACACACACACACAACTACAAATAAGAAAGATGCATTTTATTCAGACCCCTATTTGTGGTGTCGTTGTACTTGATGCTCGAGCGGATCCAGCTTTGAAGTTTGTGTCAGTCCTCTTTAGCCATGTAGCAATCATACACCCGCTGGGGCTCGAACACAGGCACTCTCCGCCAAAGCCCAGACAACAGAAGCCGAATGGCTGGCTTCTTTTGGCAGCACATAGTGGCCAAGAAGACAAAATACAAGTTTGTTTATTATACAGGCTGCTTCGCCCGGATAACAGCGATTTTAGCGCGAAACCCCGAAAAAAAAACCTGTGGTTGATTCCTCTGCATGGGAATCGGTAAAACACGAAAGTGAAATGTCAGCGAAATATGCAGCTGAGCATCATTTTCGAATCGGCGGCTGTCTTGTGGGTGTACTTGGCGAGCGACGTCCTGCTGGCGGGTCGCTTCTGCAAAGGTGTAGTGGCGTCATTTTTGTGACGATATGACGTCAGTGAACGTGTATACCGGCATAAAATACTTTCGCGTTAAAATATAAAACCCCAAACGAACTCTGAGTATAACGTACTCTTTAGTACTAAAGGTTGCTTCCCCGCAAGAACACCCTGTGTGCAGGAGTGCACCCTTTACAGGCCGCTTGATCCGTAGTACCGGCGTCATTTCCCTAACGGATATGACGTCAGTGAAATCTTTGTGTATCCGGGAATAAACACTTCCGTGCTAAAATAATGGAGATATCAAAGAAAACATGTGAAGCAGTGGAGACTCCGTAGCCACTTTACGGCAACATTTCTGTGACGTCACAGAATCTTGTTTGTGCGATTGGCGGCCGCCGACCTACCCCACCGCTAAAAACATGACCTGGAGATTGTTGTGGGGCCTCTGTTCCGTTTGATCGCAACACTTGAATGCTAACGTCCAGTAAACACACTGAAAATTAAGTTTTTAGTGCTGGCCTATATGACGTCACTCCTGCCCATAACACCTAATTGTAGCGCGAAATTTGAAAGTTATTCGATGTGCTTGCGTTTTCTCAGTTAAAAAACGTCTTTCGTAACTGGAATGGAGCTGAGCGAGCTACCGAAGCCTGGTTCTTTCAAACTAAACAAAGCTGTGTCATCTTTATGGCCCTTTATTCTAGGACTATTTTAGGAATATATGCATCCTTACTAGGAATAATATAGGACTTATTGTGTCCAACTGTCGTGCGGTGTGTTAAGAGAACTCTTTCACATTTTAGGACTGTATGCATCTTTATTAGGATTAATATAGCACTTATTGTGTCCAACTGTCGCTACGTCCTTTTGCTGAGGCATGGTGCATCATGTTTCAGCTTGTAATCCAGCTCCGCCCAAATTATTTGACAGTTTTGTAAATGTGCGTATTGATGTACAGTGCTGAGCAAACATTTAGCGCTGCCCATGTTGCAACAATGGGAAAACATTGCGGTGCGTCACGGGTATACAGCTTCAATGAGCTATAGACTATTGATTCGGTCTACGGGCAGAACAGGGCAGCGTTAAAAGCTGCTATTCCTGTCGTGGTGGAGAGGCATGCTCCATCATGCGAATCATTTCAGCCTGCCTGAACTTCTGCCCTGAGGCACGGAACCTGTGAGCTGTTCTTCCACGACAATCAAAAGCGAATAATGGTGTCACACGGGCCGGTCCATGAAACAGATACTTAGTATGTCGACTCCATATAGCACCCACACGCGGGAGTCGACCGAGACGGCGGCCATTGTTTTAAAAAAATGCTAGTAAAACCTAGTGCACCCAGCAGCCCTAGTCATGGAATCGCCTGATCCGGAGAACAAAACTCTCGCCGAGGAAGCTCGGGCTTTCAACAAGCATTTAACAACCTCACACCCTTGATCGCTCAACTACGCATCTAAGTGCACGAGCGGCAAGAGTTGTGGGATACGCGGTGGACGGAAAAAGCGACCATTCGCGATAGCCACAACAGACGAACGCCCTGCCGTCGGCACCGCTGCCTCGTCAGCGTGCCGTCGCGGACGAATACAGACTGGTACGTATGTGTGCCGTATTTTTATTACGGTTAATAATAGTTCAACTTCAGTAGCAGTATCGCTTATGCCAGTTGGCCGGTGTCGTGTATGGAAGCGTTCGCGCGAGCTCTCTCTTCGACCAGAAAGATACGAGCGTCAATGCGCGGTGGTTTACGGCATTTTTCCTCCAAGGTCAGAGCGCCTCGAACCCGAAAATTCGTCTGCGCGACTGGCGAGATGTCGAGCTCGGCCAGGCGGTTGTTTCCGTACGCATTGGCGCACACGCTTGGCTGTTCGTTCGGAACTTCAACCGTTTACTCCACGTTCTTTGTCATAAAAAGAATGTGCAGTATGTTTCACAGGCATTTAGCTCGCTATGCAAACTGTCAGCCCTGCCTAACATGCGTTTGCTTTTGCCGGCCTCCGCCAATCGCAGAGCTATCCCATGTGACGGCATAGGTTCTGTTGCGGGAAATGAGCTGGTGGGTCGCATGACCATTCCCGTTTTTCCTAATTATGTAGCTTATTTGAGCGAGTTTTGCGTTTATAAGTGGTGTCGTTATGGTTCAACGAGCAATCTTTCGAATGAACCAAACTTGTGTTTTCTCTTCATGGCTCCTTTAAACAACTTTACGCCATGCACGTACCATCAAGAAAATCGTTTTAGACCGGAGCCCCATCTTCCACGGGCATTTCTTTCAACACACGCGTTCCCCTGAGCTGATCGATTAATTTCACGTCGCACTCTATGCAGTACGGCAATCAATAAGAGCTCCGGAAGCAACCCCGCGGTGGTAAAACGGAATTGCATTAGGAGATCACATTAGTGCGTCTCGAAGCACTCCAGTGCGTCTCTTCTTGCAATAGCCAGTTGTTCGGAGCTTTTTTCTCGCTTTATTCACCAAGCACATACATTACCGCACGCTTTGTTCTTGTCGGGCCCATGTTTTGCGTCCGACCTCGAACTCAGCGCTAAGGAAATGGGTGGGACCTCACGGAGCCAAGCCAATCCAAGCGGTGTTGGCCAAGCGCGCCTCACGAGGCCTTCTGTATGGCTCACCAGATTCATATCCCTCGCCAACAGGCTGAACGATGCGTGTTAACCGCATTATATTATTTGCAGGCTTGCTTAGTTCAGTCCGCGGTGCAGAAAAAGAAGGAAGTCAACTATTCAATAATTTAAACATGGTCGTCAAAAAAGACCATTATCTCAACCTTCTCTCCAACTGCGGAAGTTTTAGCGTCGAAATGCTGAAGCACATTCCTTTTCCCTTCGCCACGTGGGGCGAACTTGGAATAGACAAGCTCCTGAAAGTGGCTAACGTCCTGCGAGGACACAAGTCGGACGTCCTGGTCGCCTGTTGGGAACCGACCCTAGGACATCTACACAGCGTCGTCGAGAGTTGTCACGTGCCCTTTTTGCACCTGCGCTGGATATACCTTGTGAAAAAGAAAGCCGAAACTATCTCAGAGAGATCATTGTCGATTATATTCAAACGCGTCGGCTGCCGCGCGGTCGTCGTGACGGACGCCGCCGCCTACGTCCCCCTCGACACCTACGTCAACTGTACGAGGGGCGTGCGCCCTTTAACGGGCCCCGACGACGACGCGTTCGACGACAGGCCTGTGGCGAACCTTACGACGCTGAGGAAGATAGATGAGTTCAACCTGCGGAGCCGCAAGGACTGGAGAAAGACATGCCTCGAGCCACAGACCACCATCGTTGAAAGCATCCTTCAGGTGAGCGGCGCTGCAACAGCGGATGACGCAGGTTTCGAGAAGTTCGGCAAGTCCAATGAATACAGCCTGTTCTCGGGCGCCGTAGGTTCTGTCCAGATGAAACAGAGGGACCTGGCGAGTTTCGAGATCTATCTGACGGAGAAAATATGGTTCGCGGTCGACATCGCGGGGCAGCCCCGGTACGACAGCCTCATGTTCCTCTCACCCTTGCCAAAGCCCATCACAGACCTGGCAATCATCGGAAAGCCCTTCACGCTTTCCCTGTGGATGGCCGTCTGGACATCGCTCGGCGTCTACCTCGTTCTTCTGGTGATGATCGCCAGGACCCACCTCGGCGCCGGTCAGCCGCCAGATGTGTCGGAGGAGGCGCTCAAGTTCTGCTTCTACCTGTGCTCGGCGCTCGTCAATCACGTCCCGGCCATGCGCATCCCGAAACGCAGCAGCGCCCGAATTCTCGTGGGCGTCTGGTTCCTCTTCACTATCGTCATGTCGGCAGGCTTCACAGCGATGCTCACTTCGTACACCAACTTCCCGCCCAAGACGCAGCCAATCAAGACGATGCGGCAGCTGTCGCGCGCCCTGGAGAACGGAGACGTCAAGCTGTGCATCGTGAGCAAACCGCTACCTTCGCGAAGTCGTCAGTTACCACCTGGGACGCACGTCCAAGGTCCTCCGGGAGCACCCTCGCGGAGGACGCTTCGCCACGTGGGCTGCCCGGACACCCTCTGCTGCTTGGCCAAAGTTGCCGCGGGCACCCACGTGTTCGTCACAAACAGGGAGGAGGCCCGAATGAACGCAGGAAAGTCGTTTCCGTGGCACCGTCCGCTCGGAGGAAGATTTCGTCCTCGTCCACGTGGTCATGATTGCGCCGAGAACTCGCCTTACACCAAGGCGTTCGCAGCAGTTTCGCAGAGAATGATGGAGACGGGCGTGTCCACCTTCTCCCAGAAATTGATGAAATTCCGCAACATCAGAAGCACAGCCACGTGGAAGGCCAAAGTGCAGAGGCGAAAGCAGAGCTCGCCGTACCGCGTGCTCCATCTGAAGGACCTCTACGGAATATTTGTCGTCTGGGGGTTCGGACTGACGCTGGCACTATCGGTGCTATTCTGCGAGGTCGCTTGGGAGGCGATGTGGTGGTCACGGGGTCCAAAAATTCAGGGGCGCGTACGGCTAGAGTACGACGTGGGAAACGGGTAAGGCAGCGGGCCGTCGATCCCTACGCCCCAAGAGAAGACCTCAGACTTGCGTTCGCGTATGGTGCCGTCTGGTCACCCCGACCACGCGCCTTCGAAGTTTTCAGGAGACAAAACTTCGCGCTGGGTCTCCGTGGCTGCAGAGATGGAGTGCCTTCGGACACCGAACCCAGAAACGAAACAAATGTTGCGGCCATCGACATCCCAACCTGTACAGCTATCGGCGCAAATTCTCGACAGGTCGGTCAAAACTGCAGTTCCTACGGTAATACGTACTCGTTCGGAGTAACTGTTGCGGCGCAGAGGATCATGCGCAACATTTCGCCGTTCGCATGAAACTTCATAAACAGCAGTGTACCACAGTGCAGTGAAGATGTAGAAATGTAAGCAGGGATTTATTTTTTTTTTAATGGGAGGGGGGATAGGCTGAAGACGGGTATATGAGAAAAGGAGACAAGGGAAAGGAATAGGTAGGTTATGCTAATGAAGGTCGTAGCTTTAGCAAAGTTCCACAGTGTGTGAAGGATTTCTGTATCGCCGTGGGGCTCGGAAAGTGTGCACTTAGGCTGTCTTAATTATACAGCACGCGTTGAGCTGCCGATATCTTGCAATGCCAGATGTAAACGTGAAAAAGGGCTTGAACTTTTTAGAGCAGATCAGGGAGCAGGATTACTGCTGTTTTGGAGCAGCTCTGAGCAATGAAAGGGGATTTTGAGAGCTTTAGAGTACCAAAACACGTTTTGGAGCTGTTCAAATCTATTTGGGAGCAGAGTTCTAGAGTACAACATCATTTATTTGCAATTTTTTTCTTGCAAGCATAAAAAGCGAAAAATGTAAATCGGCCTTAATCAAAATTCGATTAATACTTAGCCGACCACTTTGCCAATGAGTTAGAAAAATATATCTTCCCAAATTGAAAACTACTGACAGAGCAATAACTAAGAGAAACTAATAGAGATAAGCGATGCTATGAATAGGTACATTAAACTTTGTATAGATGAAAAAAAAAAAAATTGTGGTTGATTCCTCTGTCATAGGAATCGGTAAAAGCGAAATGTGCAGCTGAGCATGATTTGCGGGTCGGCGGCTGTATTGTGGGTATGCTTGGCGAGCGACGTCCTGCTGGCTGGTCGCTTCGACAAAGGTTTACTGGCGTCATTTCTGTGACGAATATGACGTCAGTGAAATCTTGGTGTAACCCGGCATAAAAGACTTCCGTGTTATTAATAAAACCCGAAAACGAGCAACCCTAAGTATAACGTGCTCTTTGGTTCTAAAGGTTGCTCCCCCGAAAGAAAACACAACGCTTCGTTGTTCTGGCATCACTTCCGTCACGGATGTGACTTCACTCAAATGTTTGTGAATCCGGGAATAAAACACTTCCGTGTTAAAAACCGGCGAAGCTTGCACAAAGTCGCGCAAGGCTTGAACCATAGCGAAGCTGCAGGCATTCTTAGGACACATCACCACGCATTTGTACAAGTTTCAAATTGTTTATTTACGTGTTCCGCCGTCGCTTGGCACTGTGCTAGGAGTACTCATCGTCATATGCATGTGTTCCTCATGCTAAGCATTACATGCGCGGCAGCGCTTTACGACAGCTGGGGTGCAGCGGTGCTGCATACGTGCACGACGCATAAGCGTCGTTCCCGGAGTCGCGTCGAGGTTCTGTGAAGCTGGTGTTACACAAACTGTGGCGCTGTTGGTTACGAGGCAACGCGAGGTGCTCCTCGGGATTTTTTGCTAAAGCCACTGCGCGAGCCGGGGACGATCGGCGGTCGCCGCGAGGCACATGCAGTCTCATGAGCGCTCGTCATTTTCTTTGTATTTTTAACGCGTTACGCACCACACATTACGGCCAGATATAACAGCTCCGCTGTTGATGATGATGGTGTTCATGATAACAACACCATCACAGTTTTGAAAAACAACCAAGAGAAGACCAGAGATAGGTAAACGGCCCCTTCTTCCCCTTAGCTGTTAAATGTTTAACTTCATTCTACACCAAACGAGACTATATAGAGTCTAGAGGAATGAAAAAACTAAGAGATCAATAATTTGAAAAAAAAATAAATTAAGAGGAAACGAGATAATTCAATGCTTTGCACAATGCTCACAAAACACAAGAGGAAAAAAATGGCTGCGGTTTCGCTCTGTTAACCCTAGATATGCAAAGCGAAAACTTGGCTTTCCCCTCGTAAAGTTTTGGTCTCGCTTGTGGAAACTTTTATTTGGCTGTGATTATTATACTATTCGCCCAAAGCCTGCCTTTGTTAACGATTGTGGTCCCGCTTCCGGCGTTTTCCAAGCCGAATGGCCTCCCGGGCGATATCCGTGGGTTGGTCGGACGCCGCTTGGCGACGACGGCTTTAAGCCTGCAGCTCCCGCGCAACGCTGAGAGAATACGGCCCGGCGTTGCTCTCATTCATGGCGAAGGTCGCATGCACGTGGCGAGCCACGTGGTCAGGCGCGAACCAGCGGCGGTGAGCGCATGCACCAAGACGGCAACGGCGGAGGCAGCGGGGTCATTCCATTCCAAACGTCCCAGCAGCCGTATATGTCGGCCATCACGGATTTCTTCAGTAAAAATTGTGTTGCGTCGTAGCCGCGGCAGACACACTGGCGCCGGCGCATGTGCAGTACTCTCTCTTCCGCGGTCTCCTCTCCTTCGGGCGCGCTGCGCATATAACCGGTGTGCCGCTCTCCGGCGGCCTTTCGTTCGACGGTTGCTCTCCGTTTGCGCTTGAACCCCCCTCAGCGTCGCATCACACCAGGGTTCCCGCGAGGGGAGGTGGGCGAAATTTTTTCTTTTTGTAGCTTTTTGTGCGAATCGTTGCTGCTGTCTGATGCACGTCTGATGCACGTTGATGCACGTCCGATGTCCAGCGGGTCGTTGAGCCTACAGGTACTCGTAGAACAAACGCACCACCGCTAGCACGAGCACGTTGTACTTCTCCCACCAACACGCGAACTACTCTTTTTCCCGTATTGACGCTACGAAATACCATTGCAGAGAAATGTATTCTTGCAGCGCGAAGCCGCTGGCTCACGCGTTTTTCATGAAGGCAAGCGCATGCCGCGCAGAGAAGACGTACGCTCTGTGGAACAATTCGTGGTAAAGCGTCGGTGAACAAATTCAATTTTTTTTTCTCTGCTAAAACAAAAACTGTTCCGATTAAACCTTCCTGAAATAAACTGCGATGATTTGTTTTAGTAAATTTCTTGTATTTGATAGTTTTGCTACGAGAACAACAACGCTTAATTTAGGGGTGAATATGGGCCGGAAAGGAGATTTTTCCAAATTTGACAAATGTTTTTTTCTCCCACATTTCTCCATTTTTTCGGTGCCAATATATTTGTTTACGGATTGTCCACAATGGTGAACTTCAAACAAAAAAATGCTTCATTGGCTGAAAGAGTGTGCTTGTATTTGCTATAAATGTTTGAAAACGCGCAACATCGCGTATTTTCTGAAGGGCGTAACGAGAGCAAGAAAAGCAAAAATGTCTTAAAATGCGGCATAGGGCTGTACAGGGCCTCAACGTGTTGCCCACAAAAAATTGTTGCGATTGAAAAAGAATTAATTTTTTTATGAATTGTTCGGCAGGCCTAACTTTGCTTTAAACCCTTGTATATAAAGGGCGGGCTACAAAAAAAAACATTTTTCGGGCAGAAAATACATTGAGGGAGCATTGTGGGCCATGCAAGGATGAGCCACAATTTTTACTGAAGAAATCCGTGATGGTTGACATTACGGCTGGGACGTTTGGCATGACCCAGCGGCGAACGCGGCCGTCGGTCGAGCATGGCCCGGCGAGTCACGTGATGCGCTGCCAAGGGTACGGCGCAGCTGCGGTCAAATGAAGGTCATATTTACTGCGACGGCGAACAAGCTAGCTCGACGAGGTTAGTAAAGTTTTTGCTTTACAAATACCCTAGCGTATCACCCGTTCTATTGACTAAGTATGCATGCTTCTGAGTTAAAAAACGCCGTGTAACTGAGTGTTGCCTATCCAAATAATGGACGTCGTACCAGTGTTTATCAACTTTTTTTCGAACGCAGCTGGCTTACAAGACGGGGGAAGGATTGAAGGGGGACGCGCCCTCTCTCCCGCCCCCTAGAAAATGCGGTGCTGTACGGCAAAACACACCTACCGAGCTCATTACTTGCAGATCGCTGCTAGCTTAGAAGAATCGCCCCTCAGGCCGCATTTTTATCTCATCCTGTTCAACACGGAACGGTGGCTGCAAGCGCACTCGGTTCAGATAAAATGGCGAGGTTCGATTGAACAATTAAACTGTTCTTTGCTTTTTGACAATAAGCGCGGTGATTTCAATGACTGCTGGTGACGACGCATGCTTCCCGGCGCAGCGCACAGTGCAGTGAAGCTTTATTTAGAGGCAGAAGTTTGCACATTCCTTGCACTCGAAGTTCGCTCCCAAGTCCCGTGAAAGCCCGTCACCACTTTTCGTGGGCCACCATCATCATCGTCATCCACCACTAGGCGCCTCACTACTCTGGCCCTCGCTTCCATTGTCTTTCCACGAAATCGCACAGCATTACCATCTGGAACACCATATCCTCTAGAGCACAAAAGCCTTACGAAGCAGCAAGAACGTGACCTCCGAAGCATCGAAACTAACACCTTTCCCCACCCCACTAGAGCCCTACTTCTTGCCCCCACCCTGTACTCCTCCAAATGCCGTTTTTGCGAGGCTCCATGCACCTTCTACCTGGATGCCCATTTTTCATGAAGCTATTATCCCAACACCTTAAATTAATTGTACGAGCTTCGTTCTATACATTGCAAGCACTGGCGCTACCACATAGTGGTACACTTTACCTACTGGCCCTGCCCTGCGTGTCAATCCAATACCACTTAGCACAAGAAGCTTGTTAAATAATGAGCAATCAGGAAGGAAGTCCTGAATCAGACTAGCTTACATTTAGAGTAACCTATAAGTATTTTTATGTAAGAAGGCGAGGTGAAGTGTAGCAGCGTTATCAGCAATGTTGCAGATACCTTTCCTCCATGGTTGCAGTACATCACCACCCCATTATGAAAAAGGAAGCCACTAATCACCACCCTTAATGCCTCCATGTTTTGTAGTGGTGCACAAATAAAAGGTTCGTATTTACAGTAGCCGACCGTTTCTTCGGACTCCAAAAATTCAGACTTGCTGGATATTCCGGACTTTCCCGAGGAACAGCCAGTTGTCCCATTGGAGTAATGGCACATGCATTTTTTTGGGCTGTTCTTTTATTCGGACTAATTCGTTCCCTTCCAGGTCCAAAAAATCTGTCGGCTACTGTATTGCATAGATAGTTGGATTATTTCTGTGTACTGTGTTCTAGAGTCCGTAATATATAGCCACCTTATATATGCAATGATGTATGTTCATGGAGGCTGCATTTATACATGGTACCCCCACGTTGAAGCCCTCATTGTGTCGACTCACAAGCACGACAGCGCTGCTTTCATCCCGGCAACTTACCTTTCACCGTCACCATCCGACAAACCCTTTTCATATGCTAGACATTTTGACAAGGCCTGTAGAGTAGCTATAAGTCTCATTTTAGGCCGAGGAACTGGATTTCTACATACTTTGGTTTGGCATTCGCCAATCTGTTCCGAACAAAAGGTTCAGCATTTTTCAGTACATATTTCCGTGTAGTAATTGTTCTACTTGCAAGATCACGCGTGTGCATTTGTATTACACATAAAGCAATACTCAGTAATAATGCACGAACAACTTGTTCTTCTCCATTGCAAGATAGAGAGAGAGAGAGAAACAACATTTATTCAGGCCTGCGTAAACCCGGTGGGTTACCTACTGGCGCTACTCGCCGGACCCCGTGCAAGGGGTGGTGGAAAGTCGCACTCTCGGCCGCTGGCGTTTTGGCCCAGTTCGGGCCAGAAGTTCGTGCTCAGAATTCCTGTTTTGCTACCCTGCGCTATCTGGTGAGCCGCACTTAGACTTGACGTCCCTGGGGAAACGTTGCCAGCATTGCTCTCTCCACGTGCTCTCTTCACTATCGTCATTATTTGCTCTTTTGTGACTTACTCTGTTAACCCACTGACACAGAGCGACGTGAAAGAGACCACTGCGCCACTGGATTGACTTGAAAATTTTGCCGACGATTTATTTATTGCTCATGCAATAAAATGAAACTTCTGATAATAAACATCCTCGCATAAATAAATTACTGTGAGGGTGTGCCACAAGCCCACAGGGTCTGTTCGTTTCCCCTGCCCCATGTGAACCAGTTCAGGCGGTGCAGCACCTCGCCGTTCGTTTCAGTGGTGCAGCGAGGGCCGTAGCCAGAGGGGGGGTTTGGGGGATCGAACCCCTCCCGAAATCTTTTCCAGGCAGCGCATAAGCAATCCTTGCTGTAGGTTTCGGCAAAACTACCCCCTTCCCAAAACCAATAACCCCCTCCGAAAACAAATTCTGGCTACGGCCCTGGACCGTGCAGCTCGCGGAACTCGAACCGGGCCATTTGATTCACCGCCGGTGCCGATAGGTGCACGACGAGTTCATGGCTTTGCCTGCACTCCCTGCAGAGGAGGTCCAGAAAGCAGACGAAAAAGGTGCAGGTCCGGTTCCGCCGATTATTCAGGATGGCGGAACCGGCTTTGCACTGCTGTAAACTGGTTCAAGAGGTGCAGGGTGAACCGAATGGACCCACAAATTGCTCCTTGTGTTTTCTTTGTCATGCACACCTGTGAAAACCCACTCTCTAATCGACGCTAGGCAGCAGAAACAAAAAATTCCATCCTGCATTCAACACACATTCACAAGATATTGCTTGCTAAAATAAAACTGCTTGAGTTATTACGCTCAGTGTAGAACTCGTACCCACAAATTACATTGTAGTCTCTTGTGCACACATCCGTAAATATGGAGAACCGCCACAAAAAACATCAATTTCACTATTTGTCTTAGTCTCAAGATTCGTATTTTTATTGACATTCAGTAGGGTTGCCAGAGTGTCATCTTCTGAGGTTGTTAGTCCTGTATGTAGTTGTTGGCCGATAGAAATACTACCTACCTTTCACTGCTGCAGCAGCCCTTACCCAGTCTCTAAATTCGGCAGTTTCTTGCCCGAACCAGAGCTTTAATAGTGGAATGGGCTGGCCCATTTCAACATTTGTCACTAAATACCGAGAAATCAAATCAAAATTAAACCACGGCCCTATATTTGTACCCCCGGTCATGTATTTCTGGTACATTGTTCACAATGGTGTAGCAAAAACATTCCCGAGTGCCTGCCACCATGATTCAATTTGCCTGTCACAACGCACGTGGCTCCCATCTCACTCTGACAGTCACTGCAGGCGGACTGAAATTTGTTTTTCCTTTCTCATATACTCGTGATAGTTTTTTTAGTTAACGGTGAGGGGAATGAAAAAAACTTTCGAGGTAATCTATTGACATGATGGAAAAAGACAGCGCATCCTTGGTAGCTTTACGACCAACAATTAGTTTAAATTTTTCTGCCACGTAGTTAGGTAAGTGCAGACAAAACAACCTTGACGCAATGTCACAGTGACAGTTTATAACGCCAAACTTACTTTAGACACCTGCGAGTGAATCTATTTGTTTTGTGACCATTTGGTTTCAGTTGTAGCTCCAGTGCTTTCATTAAAAGGAACAAATGTGCTGCTGCACGTTGGTGTGCTGCAACACCCTTTATATGGCAAAAACTGCTATGGGGGCTGTATGACACAGTCGAACCTCGTAGTAACGAAGTAGTATTGGGACAGTAATTTACCTCGTTATAGTCCGATGTTTATTGTAACAGTACAGTTAAAAATCAGCTGAAACCAATCGGCAATCTGGATCACGCAAAAACCCTTGATATAAAAACGCAATATTTTAAGCGTCGCACTTCCTATAAACAAGGAAACCCTTACCTTTTTCCTTGTGGCATTTCAAGCTCCATGAACCAGAACATGAAACGTGAAATTACAACCGAACAAAGTTCATTTGACAAAACAGGCCTGTGTTCCTATTTTTTTGAGGAAGGATGTGATAGTCGTCTGGTGGCTATTCACAGCACTGAGCAGGATGAAGTTTTCTGCAGTGTCCACGAACAAAAAAGCCTTTTCTAGTTCTGCAGTTTTGGACACCGGGAGTTTGTCCAAGTTGCTTTTCAGCCTATGGGTCAAATATTTATTCGTTATATTCGATATTGCGCACGCCTCTCACTGTTTCAGTTTTGTTATAAAAGAATAAGTATCATTGATATGAAGCATGATCAACCAAAGTTCGTAGTTAGTTCGCTATAGCCAATAATTTGCTATATCAATGTTTGTTAGTATCAAATTCAACTGTAGTCAACACAGCAAAACAAAGAGTAGTAACTTGAATGTGCTGACAAACGGTGAACGTCAAGCTGCAGCTTTCTGCATATAGACGACCTAAAGTGCTTTGAACATTTCACTAAACGTAGCAACCATTTGTAAACCGATCTGGTTGCTCATGTAACACATACAAGACCTGTCACGTGCTACTGTACACCGCACCTATTGGTTTTTGCATCTCTGAATTATTCGTTGTGATATTTCGAAACAACATTCATAAGTTTCACAGAATTGTCTCCAAACAAGGTTAGAAGACCTAAGCACACTTTCACAAATCAGTACATACATTAGGCTCACAAAGGTATTGAATCAGTTTAAGCATCTAAAGATGGCTAATGCAAAGTTCTGAAGAATAAAAATTTAAGGATGCCTAGAAATGTCACTCCCAATGACGTTGAAAAGGATAAAGAGATTTTCACAAAGAATTCTCACGCATATCCCAAATTCTCAAAGTATTTCCCAAGAATCTTTCATGCATGTAGCATTAGGAATTGATTTTTGGTTCTACATGGGACCTACTTGAACAACATACCCCAGAGTCTGGGGATCCAAAACAATATAAAGAAGACATGCACATTGCACCGAATCGCACATTGCACCAATTGGAAATTGGCACATTGCACCAATTTCCTACATGTATTTTTGTCATTCTATTATACAGTAATAGTATATAGTATTTTTGTCATTCTATTTTGTCATTCCATTATGTCCTGAATATTTTTCATCACAGCCAGCAAATGCAATAGGATGTTTTTCTCTTCAATAATATGAGCAGCAAAAGTGGTAGTAGTAGTACATTCAGACAGAATTGGTATTGGTAGTCAACTTTTCAACACAATGAAGTTAACAGTTTATTTATTAACAACCCTTTTGCACACTGCTTCAAACACATCAGTTGAGCTTCCCGAGCACACCGGCACGCCACAATTTTAGGGGCACAAGACATCCAGTGAAGAAATGCAGTCTGTTCCATGAGTGCACCAAGAAACAAGCAATGCTCGAGTAAGTAATGTACCGATATATTTCTTCCTGTGTCTGCAGTACAGGATTGTGGCCATTCCACGCATCTGTGAGGTGCTCATTTCATCACCTTTGGCGTGCGAAATTTATGACTGTTGACAATGAAACTGTGGTGTAAAAACAGCCAGCTCTCTAAACTGTACTTCCTTTATTGTTAACATTTATATCTGCCCTCAACGTTTAAAAATGGCCGATTCAAGTTGACACACTTACAGTACCTGCGCATAAAACACTGCCGGGCCAGGCAGTTACGAAACCTCTAGACATTGAAAACAAGCTGAGGTTCACAGTAGCGTCACTAAATAAAGGCTTAGCTTATTTAGTGACGCTAGTTCACAGCAGCGAGGTCAAGCAAGGCAACAATGCAATAACGTTGTGCTGGCTTACAACAACACCACTAGACAATCTTTTGCACCCACTACAGACACTGGTAAAATGGCTGTAACAGAATGTATTATGACAATGAAAGTCAAGTTATTACGGACTCCAAAATGCCATGAGGCTTTAGTCAGCTTAACAACCTATGGGTAAGAGGTAGTTGGTACTCCATTATAACTCCATTAGGCGCAGTTAAGAAAACACAGGACGTGGGAGACAAAGATTAGCACTGGTCCTTGCCTCTTGGCTGCGCTTAACAGAGTTATAATTTAGTCAGGTCTACCTGCATGGTGTTGACTCTCAAAGTCAACAGTCTATTCTTTCCATTCTTATAATCTGTACAGGACTGCACACGGTCGAAAACGGATGGAATAGACCAGCATAGAGTACACACTCCACTTTTTTCAAGTACAAAGGCATTAAAATTTTAAAGAAAATCTACATTAGTAAGTTGCCCCACCCCCAACCTTTGAACAACATGCAATTCTAAATTGTGCCTCATTCCCACTGTGTTGAATGTGTGGTGTTCTGGGTGGTGGCAGAAATTTCGTTACGGACTGCCCAGATCATGCAATGGAGCAATCAGCCTCATGTGCAGAACTTCAAAGGAAAGCTATCCCGCCGGTCTCTTTGGTAGGCTTGTGCGAATATTCGGTAGTTTCGAGTACTCGATCAAATAATCAAATAGTGAAGGCTATTTGAAATTGGCTTCGATTTGAATATCAGCTTTAAAAACATTCTAATTATTTGGCAAATTAGAATAATGGCGTTGGAGGATAATTTATTTTGTTTTTTTATGCCTGTGGGGGTCCATCTTTCGCAGACCTTGCACCAGTAGGCTACCTATTTGCAAAAATAGCCTACTGGTTTCATGCGGCAACATTATCGCGTTTTCAGAACACACCACGTACAGCGAATGCAAGACTTGCCGATGCTACTCATTCATGACAGCAGCCACATCGAGCTGTCATCAATGTTGCTGACAAACCATCAAGCCAGCCAAGTAAAGCCAAGTAACCACGGCAAGAGACAGGTGCCATAGAGATAGAAAAGCAGCAAAGTTCCGTGCGGTGAATTTCCGCTTTTTCTGAGAATTTTCGCCTGTCATTTTGGCCAAAAGGAAAAAACGCAACCCTCAATAGATGCGGGAAATTTTAGGAGTCATGGAGTAAAAAGGAAAAATAATGCCAGTAAACCGGACATCACATCATTTATCACTTTGTTTTTGTTTAACAAAGTTCCGTTAAAACCGTCGGATTTACATTTAAATACCTGCGGTCATGTTCCTCCAAGTCACAAGCATCCAAGACTACTTCTAGCCCAGTTCATAAAACAGGACGGAGCATAGAGGAAATAATACTCCTTGAGAAAGAGCTAGTAAAGCCTGCTCATATGTATTCCTGCGCAATATAGTACAAACAAGTTTTTTGAGTGTACCTTAGTCTGCGTGCTGTCAACAATAGATGGTGCCAGCAGTCCTGGCACTGAGATAAAATGTGAGAAAGGCAAATTAATTTGGTAAAGTCCTAAATGCAGGCGCATTAAATTAAATGAATTCAGCATAACCTGACGACAGATACGGCTAACAATTTTCGTTCACTTCAGCTTACCACATATAGAATTTACATTATTAGCAAGAACTACGTTCAGCTGCGCATTCAAATGCTGCGTACATGCAGTGAAGCTGGATGCATGAGTGATTTCGGGTTGTTCGAGTCGTGCTAGAGCAGTGGTGTCTTTCTCTATAATGTTGTGTTAGGGTTCCTTGCTTCCTTTGTGCGTCCTCAGTTGTGTGTTAAGGAAAAGTGGTGGTGTCAGACAGTCAGAGCCTCGGAAAACAGCACGGATGAAGGAGCTGGACTGTCAAATCCGAAACAGCCCAAGACAGTGAAGAAATGTGGGAAGCTGATTCAATCTGAGTGGCCGAACCTACCAGAGTTCAATGAATGGCTAGTAGAGCACACGACTTCGGAAGCCAAGTGCAAACCTTGCAGCGTGGTAGTGAAGCGCGGTAAGAGTGACCTTCTCAAGCGTAGTAAAGCAGACGTGAAACATCTAGCGGCCGTAAAATCGATCAATGACAAACTGTTGGATAAGTGCCGTTTTCAAGAAAACTCGTTCTGAAAACTGGCGGTGTTCTTTGCAACTCACAATGTCACTTTTGAAGTGGCGGATCATTTAGTAACACTGTTGAAACAGACTACAGAACCAAAAATACTGAATCAAGTGACACTGCATAGAAAAAAAAACGTGCTAACTTTGCAAGAACATTGTTGTTCTTGTTGAGACAGCAGAGCTGGTGCAAGCGCTGTGAAAGATGGAGTTTTCTTTGTTAACAGATGAAACCACAGACAAAAGCAGTCAGAATCACCTCTGTGTTTTTGTGCGGTATATGGATCCGCCTTCGGGAAAAGTGAGCACAGAGTTGTTGGAACTTGCTGAAGTCCACACCATCGACGGGATGGCTACTAGCAGAATGTTTTGAAAAGAAAGGCATCCCACTCAAGAACACCATCGGTCTTGCGTGTGACAACGCGAGCGCGGAAAGCCACACTCAATAATGACTTGCCTGATGGAAGTGAATGAACACTTCATCATTATTCGGTGCATCTGGCACTCTGCACATCTTGCTGGAAGTACCACTGCTGTGTGTTTGCTGAGGACCCTCAAAGAGATGCTGCATAGAATTGTGAACTATGTTTCTAGAAGTGCAAAAAGATGCGCTATGATCCTGGGGATTCAGAAACTTTTCGGGGATGGAAAAACATAAGCTTCTGAAGCCATCTAGCAGTGGCTGGGGAGCGCTGTTTAAAACAGGGGTTGGGGGAGCTGGGAGGGGGCAAACTTATTAGGCTACCTACGAGTAGGGCAGTGAAACAGTCAAGTTGCTTGCTGACAACGGACGTACCGATTCAAAAGTAGGGTCACTAATCATCATTATCATCACTGTTTACAAAATGGCGTCCCCCTTGCCCGTGGGAAGCTCTGCTGATCAGGTATGTTTATTTTTGAAATAACTAATAACACCTTTCAGACAGGGACTCCATACTGCCAAGCTGTAGAGCAAACATGTTCCTTATCTTTGTCGTATGCATGGTTTTGCCTGTCGGATGTTACTTGAAGCGCAACATTTTCTGTTTTTATCACATTGCAGATACGCAACGGCGGGCAGAAGTGCCCCTGTGAGCCATTGTTGCGTATATGCGACGTGACAGTTTTCGTGAGAACAGCAGTGTGTATGTGCCGTTTTGCGTTGGAAAACGCAAGAATTGTGACTTGTCGCTTCTGTAAAATTGGTTTAAATAGTTCTATTGTTATTGCAGGCTGCAATTTTGTCTTTTATGTTTTATGGGTTGCCGCGAACACGAGAAAAGTGTTTCCTTGGAAATGACGCCTTGCTTCTCCGCATCGACAGCAACTATCTGATGACAGCTGTAACGATGAAGCAGATGAGGCACTTGCTGACGGAATCAGTGATGAAGAAAGTGTTTCCACGAAGACCGAGGATGAGGTCCCCAACCACACCCCCCCCCCCCCCTACAGCCTTGAAAGCAACATATGCACAGGGTGCGTGCATATCCACAGGGAGGCAGGTATGATCTTGTGGCACAAGTTATGCCTCGAAACCGATCCGAGAAAATAACGAGTCATTTGCACTTCGTCGACAATGATGCTGCGACGGAACAGATTATGCAAGACAAATGCCGGAAAGTGTGCCTTTGGCTTTCAGGACTGCAGGAAAACATGTTGAAAATTCCACAGGAAAACAAGTCGTGCATTGATGAGATTTTGATTCCGTTCCGCAGAAGGTCCCCCATACGGCAGTACCTGCCAAACAAGCCAAAGTGCAAGTGGGGTCTGAAGGTTTGGGCCCGAGCAGGAGAGTCGGGATTATAACTTTGACGTGTACCCAGCATCTAGCAAAGGTTTTTATGGTGATAAAGGTGGATATGAACTCGGTCTTAGGTCAGGAGTTGTGATCCAGTTGCGCTCAAGTCTCCCTGGCCATGACCACAACCTCATTGTTGCTGACAACTTTTTTTCAAGTCTTCATTTGGTCACTGAGCTAACACGCAGGAAGATTTCTTACATTGGTATCGTGAGAGAGAACAAACTGCAATCATGCAATTTGACAAGCGAGAAAGAAATAAAAAAAAGGGCCGTGGCACATTGGACTCCTGCGTGGCATTTGTGCGGTGAGCAAGACATGGTGGTCGTAAAGTGGTTTGGCAACAGGCCAATGACACCTATCTCCAATTGTGTTGGTGTCGAACCAACGACAACCGTAAAAAGGTGGTACAAAAGGCAGAGAACCCATATTCCCATTGAGTGTCCCGCTGTACTGCCCGAGTACAACATGTCAATGCGCGGTGCTGACCTCCTAGACAAGATGTGATACAGATATCGCTTTCCGATGCAGGCAAAGCGATGGTACATGTACAGGTCCGCGCAGAAGTAAACGGAGCACAGGAGCGGTGGCCGAACTGCATCGTTGCGCCGCGTATGGGCGCGGACGAGAACCATGGAGCACCGGTCAAAGTGTGTGTTCCCACTGCCCCCGCCGCCCTATCTGATATGTTTTATCGCCGCCCTCCTGGCGTGTCATGCTCGGCGAGACGGTCTTCAAAAGGCCGCGCTGAGCTATAGACGGGCGCTGGTTGCATTGCCGCTCGCAGGCATCAGCTGCGACCGAATCCGTGGCTCATGAGCTGGACGAAGCTGCGCGCGCCCGCAAAGGCGCCTTGTTGCGCGCTCTAAAGGGTGGCATAACTGTAGGCCGCTGTGGTTTGGCATAGCATGTCATTGCGATATAATTAATTGTAAGCCGGCAACAAAATTGCCCTGGACAATATAAAAAGCACATTCACAAGTATTTTCGTTATTCGGAAAAAAAAAATCTCGCTTCCGAGACTTTTTAATTTTCGGTTTGTCCCAAGTTATTGCTGCCGGTCACTCCAGATGTGTTCTGAAGAAAGGGTAATAAAAAATGTCCTTGCGGTGGAAATTCTGTATTAGAGAACACCGCAAAAAATAGGTACAATCGTTGCCTGCTATTATAGCGGGCCTCATAGGGCACATATTTTGTTTTTGCATTAAAAGTGACGTTTTTATTTTTAACGCGCACCTTGTATTAGTTAAGAAAGTGTTGCAGATTTAAACTAAACTCCGCATAGAATGGAAAGCTGGCTTCACCGCATTACCTTAGTGTCTTGCAAAAAATCGCCATGAGGGCCCCAAAATTACCGGTGATGAGTATAGTCGTCATGACCGATGACGACCATACTCGTCATCGGTTAATTTGGTACAAAATCTTATGATAGCTATCCTCGTCAACGGGAGTGGAAGGGTTAATGCGACAACAAAATATGCACCCTGTGAGGCCCGCTGTAATAGCAGGCAATGATTGTACCTATTCTTTACGGTATTCTCTAACACAGAATTTCTACCACATGGGAATGTTTTATTTCCCTGTCTTCAGAACAGACCTGGACTGACCGGAAGCAATAACTTGGGACAAGCTCAATATTTTTTAAAAAAAATGTCGGAAGCGAGGTTTGTTATTCCCTAACAACGAAAATATCTGTGAATGTGCTTTCTGTATTGTCCTGGGCAATTTTGTTGCCGGCTTACAATTAATTATATCGCAATGACATGCTATGCCAAACCACAGCGGCCTACAGTTTTATGCCGCCCTTTACAGCGTGCAACAAGGCACGTTTCCCGGCGCGCGCACCTTCGTCAAGCTCATGAGCAGCGGATTCGGTCGCCGCTGATGCCTGCGAGCGCCAGTGCAACCAGCGCCCCTCTATAGCCCAGCGCTGCCTTTTGAAAACCACCACGCCCAGTATGACACGCCAGCAGAGCGGCGATTAAACATATCAGATAGGGCGGCGGGGCATTGCGAGCACACTATTTTAACGGCGCTCCATGGTTCCCGTCGACGCCCACACGCGGCGCAGCGATGCACTTCGGCCACCGCTCCCGTGCTCCGTTTACTTCTGCGCGGACCTGTACATGTTCTGGCACTCTGTCAAAATGGTGGCAGTCGATGCATGGTTTCTGCACAAACGTCATGCACAACCGCAAGGCAATGGTACCATGCCTCTTCGTAGTTTTCTGTCAGAGCTTGTGACTGGACTGGTACTCTACAGAAAACACCGACCTCGATGGCCATCTCAGGAAAATCTCCCAGTTGTCAAGAAGGCCCTCACTGAAATTCGATGAGAAGAGTGCTTGAGCCTGCTGACAAATCAGAGTTCTTCAGGGACGTCAGATGCCCTGATCAAACATCAAGACAGGGGCAGGCTCCTCTACCCACCTGGAGAGCTGCTACACGTTCTCTACTGCCTGAGAAAGTACATAGGAAAACCAAACAAACCGCTTTCATTCAAATGTCTTTCATAACCAAGTGTCTCTTGTAACAGTGTCTTTTGTAATGAGGTTTTACTGTATACCCAAACGAACATGGGAGGCACCTCGCCCCTAGTCCTCCTGCTTCTGGAAGACAGCGACATTTAAATTTCATGGTAACCTGCGACGAGTACCTTTGGTGGGAACATGGGGCTCAGGCAGAACAGTTGCACGCACATATTGCAAGGATAGATCCGCCTCATGTTCGCCACTCCTCCTCTCTCCCTCTCCCTCCTTCCATCCCTCCCCACTCTCTCTTTCACATTCACTCAAGCCGCGAATCTTATTCTCTTTCCAGTTCCTGCAAGCACACATCCTTCCCCAATGCGTTCCCAGCAGCGTCCAGCACAAAAACGTGAATCATCCGACCGTCCCCCCTCGCACCACTCCTGCCACTGGGATGAAGCAGAGCACGGCAAAGACTTCAGCTCGCTCGGCCTGAAGCACACTTCCAGCACGGCGTCGGGAAACTCCCAGAATGTGAGAACCATGCCATCCTCAATGTGGCGGAGTTCCAGAAGCCGGATGCCGTGCGGAGATGTCAGCCGACCACTGGAGATGGAACAAAAGCAAAATGAAGATTTGGAGAATAACCACGCCTTGTCTTTCTTAGTGTCAATTTTGCTATGCCCTTGGGCTTTGCGCAACTACTTTAATTAAAGGGGCCATGCAGACAAAACAGAAGTTTGGTTCATTCGAAAGATTGCCTCGTTAGAATCATACTGACACCACTTTTTTAACATAAACTTCACTCAAATAAGCTACATAATTATAAAAAAAGGGAATGGCCATGTGACCCACTAGCTCATTTCTCACAACAGAACCTATGATGTCATAAGCCCTGCCGTGCGATTGGCTGAGGCAGGCAAAAGGTAACGCAAATTAGGCAGGGCATATAAACTTGCTGAACCAGCTATTGGCGCTTACATTTAGAGTACATTATTTTTATAGTACTAAGAGTGGTGGGATAAACAGTGGAAGTTACGAAAGTACAGGTAAACATAAAAGTACCGATGCGTACTGCTGTTGGTACTGCGCGCACTATGCTGTTTTAGCTGCACAGCACTGGGGTGCTTTGGGCTTGTCTCAGACGACACTGGCCGATTGGCATAAGCGATGGCGTCTTATGTGACCATATGTGTCGGGCGAACACCATGTTTCACGAAACCACTATTTTTCACTTGAACAAAAACAAACCAGGTACACATACGGTTAAAAACAAAGCAAAGGAAGAAAACGGCCTGCTGCAGTACGGTGGTGCCATCTAGGCTGGTAAACATGGCTTCGCAGCACACTAGGTTTAGTTTGAAGACCTTCTCTTGTTATGTCATTGCAGACGTCATGAAAACACATGATTTGGCAGGAGAATCAAAATTCTAACATAAATGAATTAATTTCTCAGCGAATAAAGCATCGTTTGCTTCAGGACAAGCGCTGGTGGCACTACAAAACACGAAAACTTTCAAATAAAACACAATTGTATTTTGTCTGCATGGCTCCTTTAGGGTAAAAACAAACTCAACCAAAACAGACAGGTTGATTGGGCAAAATAGGTGTTCTGAAAAAGAAAAAGATGGGTCCCGCACAGCTCGCAGAGGCTTGCCACTGAACACGGCTGGGTGAGCAAGTATTTAGCACCATTTCCTGTGGCAGTACCATCTAAAACAGCAATGCCTACCATCTTACAACTGTTAGCATATGTTAGTGGTGCACTCGTGGTACACACTACACCACTGCAGTGGCATTTTTTAGGGAGTTTGCTTGAACACGTAAAAGGCAATATGACAACATGTGCTTTAAAACCCTAACCCTTCAAAGGCTGTGTCCCAAAAAATATTTAAATAAAACTAATCATTTGACATTCATCACAGCACATCGAGGACATGGTTAAAATGCCTTCCGCGACATTTGTGCTGAGTGCCCCTACTATCAGCACTGTAAGCAGTTCCATAAAAATAGATTAGCACTGTGCGATTATTTGAAAATTTTGAATATCAAGGCAAATAACACAATATTCCAATCGGTTTTTCAATTAAATGACACGGCTAAAAGATTTTGAATAAATTTTCAAAGTACATATTGTGAATTTCGAAAATGCAAAGGACACTTGTTGCAATAAGTGCGAACACACGAAATTGAGCCTTGTTGAAAACTAGAAGTGCCCCGCTAAATCACAAGCAAAATGTATACTTTGACAAGTCAGAACTGGTTGGGCACCGGATGTATCGCACTTAGAGCGCTTAGGATTGACCGCCGCAAATATGCACTAGCATTCTCCACTACGAGCGACGGGCTTTCCCGCACTGCACCGGTGACGTGCGGCTAAACCGCAAGAGGAGGAAGCCGCTTTTGGGAAGTGCCCCTTATCTCCTTGGCACTAGGCCAAATCCACAGCCCTTGTGCTTGTCTTTCACATCCTAATAACATGGCCACACTCAATCTGCCACAGTAAACACTCTCTCGATGAGAAAGCCCAGCTGTGTACTGACATAGTGCTCTGTTTTCTAACCAGAAATGCGAAAACTGGATCTCCTCTCTTTTAAAGATGATAGCCTTTCTTGGGCTACTTAAACACAGAAATTTTGGTCTGTTTGTCTGTCTGTCTGTCTTCCTGTGACTCGATTCAGCCACCCGGCCAAAGTGAAACAGAAACTGCACAATAGTCTTATATACTCACAACCAAACCGAAACGTCCAAGTCCGGTGTCAAGGTTCATACTTGTCAACAATGTTGAACAAGAAAAAAACATTAGGCAAATGTGAGCCAGAAAATCAACACATGTGTGGTATTTGCACTGTTCCTTTAACAAAAAGTTCAAGGATGCTTGGTTTTTGCGATAACGAATGAAATACTACATCAACTGCAACAAATGGTCACCTGCTGTTGCCCGCACTACTATAGCTTCTGGCGGCATTTTCAGAAATCAAACGGCAACAGTAACGAAAGGTTCCACTAGACAGGTTCCATGTTCTGCTTGGAATGCACGTCGAGTAGGCCAACGTGGTTCTATAAACGTTGCAGTAAGGTACTTCGATTCACGCGCGTCTCAGGCATACGGCAGCGCTGCTCCAAGTCGAGGCCCCCGACTTGGAGCAGTGGGACGCGGTAAATTCAAATTGATTTGAGCAAATCTCTAGCGTGTTATCTTGGGAGGAACGAGACGGGACAGGAACAGCATGAGAAGTGAGCGGGAAGGAGAAGGGAGGCGTTTACTTGCCAGGGGCGCCAGTTGACTATCGTCGTTCGGCGGCATTTGCAACGAAAGGAGTAATACACGGCCATTTTTTTACACGTTCCTTTATTTGTTTTGTTTCTATACAGGACAGTACAAAAAGATGTAATCTTTTCCTAGCTTCGTACTCCTAGGAACAATGATGAAGATTTCTTAATAAAAAAAGATTTCACCATCTTCCCGTAGGGGAACCCTGAGTAGTATGCGAAGCAGCCATGGGGGTCGACTTAGTCGACTGCGTTTAGGTTGTCTGCAGACATCATGCTCACCTCGTCTATGATCACGCATTTCACGTTGCGGAAGGCCACGCGGAAGGTGTTCAACTCGCTGGCGCTGAGGCCTCCGTCCTTGTTGGGGCCGGTGGTCTTCCGAGAGAGCTTGAAAGCCGCGTGCACCGTGGTTCCTCCCACTGCCACAGCCGCCTTTCCGGTGCTCGCGCAGATGACGAACGCGTTGTAGGCGGTGTTGTTGCCGGTGTTGCTGTACCGGTTGTAGAGGTCCATGGCAAGCCGGAGGACGAACGTCTTGCCGCAACCGGCCGGTCCGGTGAAGAAGACCCGTAACGGAGGTGCTGACGGCGTCGTCTGCCGGTGGATGATCTCGCGCAGTAGCTCATGTTGTTCCGCGTTTGTCATCCTCATCAAGTTGTAGTATTCGTCCCGGTCCATGATGTCCTGGCGCTTGCGCACGGCCGCGCACGGACTCGCGTGTTTGATCAGGCGCACCAAGTCTTGGCTCGGGATGAGGTCGCCGTCTTCGTGTTCCGGGTGGACGATCACGGCAGGAGGAGGTGCTGCTCCTTCTTCTTCTTGTTCTTCTTGTTGTGCCCTCTTCTCCGCGGCGCTGATACTGGCGTTGACGCTGGCATTGCAGGTGGCGTTACCGGCGGCGTTGCCCGTGGCACTCATCGCGGCGTTGCGGGAGGAGGTTCCCCTACGGGAAGATGACGACGGTGGTTGAACGCGAAGCTATCTCGTGACGGATTCTTTGGTTGGCCAATCCCTAGGGCCATCCTGCCACAATCATCATCAGCGGTGCCTGGCCAGGCATGCGCAGTGGGGGTGTGGGCGCCGCACAACGGCGCCCACACAACGGCGGAGGGAACAGGCGCGACCATAAGCTGCTTCGCATCTAAAAAAATTGGTGCAGTGGTGCAAGGCTGGAGAAACAGCAGAGCTGGCAGGCCCTCTCCCTTCGTCGGAGACCCAGCTATTGAACCTTGCACGGATTTTCAAACTTGCTGCTGAAAGTTCTCCATGACTGGCAGGCCCAGATCGTTTCGTCCGCAGCCGTTGACATCTCACCCACAGTGGACCGCCTTAGCACGGGCTAGAACCCACGGCCAAGTCCAAAGCCTGCGCCCGTGCTACAAAACCGAAGGAAATGCTGTGCGCCCGGAATGCAATGATAGCTCAATCGGATACACGTCAGTTTCATAACACGAGGGACCCAGGTTCAATTCCAATCTCGGGAAGCATTTTTTTTCTTTGTAGTGGGATGCACATGATACTGTTCCCTACCCCTGCTAAACCTATACTCCTCGGGCCTTTGGGATAGTCAAGTGGTTAGGGTGCCGATTTCATGGCGTAAAAGTCCCGGGTTTGATTCCTGGCACCTCCCTAGCCACATTTTTCTCTTGAGGCGTGCACTCCCAAATCTTGATCCTGGGTTTCTTGCCTCTTCACCGCTTTCCCTCAGACTTTGAGGTTTTTATGGTACGATGGACGAATAATGCCCAGCCTACACTGCTCCACTGTTAGAAAGCATTGACATTGTGCACTAGGGATGCCACCGTCAGGTTTATTATCACACACTTGCATCAATTTTAGCCTCAACTCTCTCCATGTGTTTATATTTGGCATAAAATGCCCCCTGCAAAAAGGTCCTTGGGTGTCCTGCACGGCACAAGTGTGTTTTGAAAGTAGGATTCATACAATATTAGTACAAACGAAAGGACTCACGAGCACAGGGTTGCTCATTGGCAATGATACCACCACACCATCAGGGCATGACTAAAAGAGAGTTTGAAAAAGAGAGTTTGAAAATCAGGCTAATTTTTCATGGCTTGTGTTGGCTCATACACCAGGTATCTTTCATAGAGCTGACATGAAACTGCCATTTACATAAGGGAATTCTAGTAATCATATTGTTTGCACGAATATTGTTACGGGTGAGACGGATGGCATGGATTTATTTACAGTGAAGGGGTGAGGCCGGAGACACTGGTGAATAGGTCCTTTGCCGGCGATCGAAGCGGGACTACCTTAACCACTTCTTTCTCACAGTGCGCGACTCGTGTACTGCGCTGCGGCTATTCCAGCTGCGGCTATTCCAGCTACTTTTTTCTACTTCTCCCCCTAGTTCTGTGCATAAACTGTGCCGAGTAACACGAACTGCTTTGTTTCAGTTCTGTCGCATCGTAACAAAATATACTTATACCCAGATTATACTAATACACTGAAGCACTTCTGGTTGAGGTCATCCCATGAAATGAATGTTGCCTCCAGTGTAAAATTAATGCCATCAATACAGCTAAAAGCAGCAGGATAGGCTGTCTATGTATGTTTCAAGTCACAGAAAAATTTTATAAATGCTGTTCAACTAGCCTTTTATTTTTCTACGGGCTATACTAAAGCATGCTGGAAAAATTGTAAATTTTAGTTTTCCCATTGAATCGCTAAATATTAACTGCGATTCAAAAATTATTCACTTCTATTTGCAACTAATGGGAAAAAAATTACTATTCGCTTCATATTCGCTTCAAAAGCAAAAATCACTATTCGCGCACCGCCAAGAAAGAGGCTTAGGTATAAGAACTCCAGTTTCCAAGTGCCAAGGTTGAGTACAAATTCTGAGCAGCAGTTCAACTAGCATTACCATCCTTTCGAAGAGCAACATTCTTAAACACAGAAGCCAGTTCTAGTTCCCTTTTCTGACATTTAACTTTTTGTCACAGCTTTCCAGCCCCACCCCTTGTCTCGCTTTGAAGCGGCACAATATAATGTGCAGGGGCCTCAGGATGATTGACAAAGTCTTGCATTCCAAACAATCTACTCACCCGCTCTGAAGTTCACTGGTGCCAGCAACATTTTGAACTCCTCTCTGTATTCAGCTCACCTGGAAATGCAATTTGCCACCATAAGCCTGCGTGCTCTACCTATCATACTGTTCAGTAGATTACAGCTAGCGGACACGTATTCATTTATCATTGTTCTCTTGTTTACTATTCAATCAAATAATACATTATTCAGGCATTCCTTGATAAAGAACAGTCATTTGAAATTTCGAACTGTATGTGGCTATTTTAGAACTAGTGAAGCTAATAGAGCCATCCAGAAAAAACACAAGTTAGCTTTTATTCGGAAATTTGGTGTTTTGTAGTGCCCCAGCGCTTGTACGGCAGCTAATGATGCTTTACTTACTGACTGAGAAATTATTCAATTTAAAATTTTGATCTCCTGTCAAATCATGTACTTCGTGACGTATGTGATGGCATAGCAAGGGACAGGTCTTCAAGCGGACGTTACTGCACTGTTTAGTCGGCAGCGAACTGCAAAGTCCTTGCCTACCGTCAGTACTCCCCGATGGCCCACCATAATGCACAGGACTGCTGTCCACCTTTGCTTTGTTTTTGACCGTATTTGCACCTGGCTTGTTTTCATTGCGTTTGGAAGTACAGTCGATCCCGGATATATCGAACTCCTTGGGGATCGCGAAAAAGTTCGATATATCAACAATCCGAAATATAAAACGTACCCATCTGAAAGCTTATCTGCAAACTCCGCACATCACTGAGAGATTTCCAAGATTGCGGAAAATGGTAGCTACCCGATTCTTCTTCAAAGGACGCAAATTATGAAACTCGTCGGAAAAAAAGTACGTGAGCTTCACTTGCTTGCATATTCTGCGTCAGGAAGTTCACCAAACTGTCCTCAAGCTTACTAAACGGCGTTTAAACGAGAAAGCCCAGCGCCGTCCACTACGCTGCCAAGGCCGCGAATTACGCAAGCTCGGTTGCCGTAGGCGAGTGGGAACGTCATCATGGTCGCTAATAAGGTTGGCTACTTCGGTAACGATGATATCCTCAGCGATCGCCGCATCGTTGTGATCCGCCACACTTTTGATCAACACTTACCAACTTACGTGCTGTTGCAGCATCTGGAATGGTGCATGGGAATGTTGAGCGCTCTCTAATTCACTCTCGAGGCACTCAACGCTGTCGTCTTTTGTGTCCGCTCACCTCTCGTCTAGAGCCGCGACGAAGTCGCCCTTCTAAACCAAGCTGCAGTAACACGCATATGACACACTCCAGAATGGCCGGGTTGCGCTGCGTTCGCCTTACGTCACCTTGCTACGAAGGGTCGTGCTCAAACGTGCTGTGAGACATTTCGAATTTCAAATGCCTCTGCAACCGACGACTACTTTTCACTGGCCTCCACCCATCTTATGGCATCCGCCTTCGTTGCTATTAAGTCCAAATTCTTCCGTTCTTTCCGCGGCCACGGCTCCGAAGACACACCGCCGCTAACAAAACAAACACGCACCACGCTGCACCGGTCTCCATGCCAGCAGAGCCGCCGCTGGGTCACAACGCTTCCCATCCGTTTCCCAATCGCACCCTGCGGTCGTGCTAGTGCATCGAGAAGGTCGAGCAGGTATTGAAGGCATAGAGTTTCTTCGCAAGTATTGTCAGCCACCCAAGTGTGCGACGGGCGGAGAGTCATCATCCCCTACGACTCCATCAGGAGAAGCGCACTTGCAGGGGAACTTTCATCACGGCGTTCGATATATGGAGTTTGACGGCGAACAAGAAGTTCGTTACCGCGTACAAAAGTGCTATACTTTTGCATAGAATTTCCAAGGGGATGTTTGCACTGTTCGATATATGCAATAATTCGATATATCCGGGTTCGATATATCCGGGATCGACTGTAATTGTTTCGTGAAACATGGGCTATATTCGACAAATATGGTAAGACGGTGGCCCTTACGCCGATTGGCCAGTATCATGTGAGACAACCCCGAAGTGCCAAACCGCTGTGCAGCTGTAACAAGCATAGGGCATGCAGTACCAACAGCAGTATGCATTGGTACTTATATGTTTACGCGTACTTTTGTAACTTCCCATTCTTACTGCTCTAAAAAGAATATGCATAACATTAAGCGAAAATACCTCGCTCTGCAAGCTTCATAAGCCCTGAATAACACTTGTGTTTGCTGTTGTCAGTCTCAGCCAATCGCACGGCTGCGCATATGATGTCATGTTCTAGCGCGGGAAATGAGCTAGTGGGTCGCATGGCCATTGCCTTCTTTCCTAATTACGTAGCTTATTTGAGGTGAAGTTTACAAGAAGAATGGTGTCAGTATGATTCTAACGAAGCAATCTTTCGAATGAAACCAAAGCCAAACTTGTGTTTTGTCTGCATGGCCCCTTTTAAACTGCTTCCCTGTTCCATCCCCCAACCCCTTCCCGTCTTCAAATATGTACAGTCGATCCCGGATATATCGAACCCGTATATATCCAGATATATCGAATTATTGCATATATTGAACAGTCCAAACATCCCCTTGGAAACCCTATGCAAAAGTGCAGCACTTTTGTACATGTGTATCCAACTCTCGTTCACGTCACATTCCATATTGGCAGTGAGGGCCACCACTAGACAGGCCGGCGCTGCGATCGTTTTGACGTCACTTGTAGGATCCCCGTTCCTACCTTGCTGCGTAGTTGGCTTGCAGCGCATATATTTCGTTTAGGACGCGCGCTTTCTAAGTGCATTTTCGTGCTAATTTTCGGCATTTGAAGTTATTATCAGTGCGTGAGGTGTAGTTTGACCTCATGGGGGCTTTATAACCGTGGCAGACTGCCTGCAAACGACTTGAGCGTGGTGGTGTATGCGGACGTATGCGACCGACCCCGGTGTAAGCGTAAGCTGCGGCTTGTTTCCCCGATCAAGATTTAGCTTAGCTACGACGATCACCGAGCTACATTTCTAGACTTCGGTTGTCGTTCTTAAGAAATAAGTGAAACAGGAAATCATGAAGCGTTTACTGCTCGCAGAAACGCTCCGCACACACGTCCGCCATGCGTGCCCGCCGGCGGCTTGTACCGACGTAGGTCGCCGACAGCAACACCTTGTTGCCGCTTTTTAAAAATCACACTGATCGCGGAAAAGGAGTTCCACATTAGCGAAAGTGGATGTTAGTGTGGTGAAAAATTGTGCTACGTAGTGTCATCAGGTGTGATTTTCAAGGCGATGCTCAAATATCTGCCGCGATCTACACCGACCGGCCGCGGATGTCGGGGCCCGCGCCGTCATCCCTGTTCGCGCACGGTGCGGGCGAGCGGCGAAGGGTGGCGATGCCTGGGCGCAAAAATCGGCCGAGGCCGTGGCAGGTTATCTTGATCATCGATCGCTTAAATGGCAGTCACCCACGGATACGAACTTCCACATACGAGAAAGGGGGTGATTAGTGGGAAGAAAGTTGTGTTAGGAACAGTCATTCGTGACTGTAACAATAGCGGCGATGAAATATCTGCCGCGACGCTAAGCCTAAAGTTCCCAACATCGGGCTCCGCGCTGCCGTAACCGGCGGCGAGCTAGCTGTTGGAGAAGACCCTCTTCTAAAACTCGCCGCGCGCAAAGCCGCGTTGCTTTGGGGTTCCCCGAACCTTCTTGGGAACCTCCAACGCTTGGTTCCCCTTTTCTTAAACTCCCCATTACTTCACGGACGTGTTTCGCCCTCGTACGCAAACCGCGCCTTCTGTGAGCAATCGTGAGTTCTCGAACTTGATAGAGGAAGGCACAGGCTCATTGTAAACAGACAAAAGCCCGTGTTGCAGAGGTCTTCATAAAAATAACATAACCACGTATAAACACGCTTGAAGGCGTTAAAAAACACGCGTTTATACCATTCGTACATTGCGGACAAGTTATCGCGAAAAGTAAACATATCAGCAGTACAGAGTATTAGTGATCGTTAATCAAATCAGGGCATAAATATTAAAAAGAAACATTGGGAGGGGGATATGCACTGCTTAAGCCAAAGTGCAGATTGTACCAGTACTTTTTAAGCCTGTGCGGAAGCAATCCGCTCACCGGTCTCACGTAGTCATTCATTTACCAGGCAATGCACGCAGTACGCGTGGTGAGACACAACTGAGCGGCACGTTTGTGTCGCTGTTGGAAGGTCTATTTTCTTGCACACCACAGTCGCGTACATGTCACGTCGCAAGTATTTCATAATGAATTAACAGCGTACTTTTCTCGGCACCAACTGTATCGTCCTTGGCGTTAGCTGTCTGCGTATGAGCTGGCGGTGGCGATGGTAGCAACTACCCGGTTGCGGCGGTGTCATCGGGAACAAGCGAGCCGTTGATTGTTGGCCCGGATTATTTGGTCTGTAGACAACTTTCCTCTGTAATTTGCATCAAAACCGCGAGGGGGGATACATGGCGGCCGCAACAAAAAACATGCGGTCGCATAAGCACAATAAATGTGGTTCTAGCAGAATACAGCATAACCGGCGTCCTACAAGTGACGTCACTCGGAGGGTGGTGCGACGGTATGTCCTCGGGGCCAATAACGTACTTGTAGTACTAAAGGTTGCTTCCCGCAAAAACACCTGTGTGCAGGGGTGCACCCTTTACAGGCCGCTTGATCCGTAGTACAGCGGCGTCATTTCCCTAACGGAATATGACGTCAGTGAAATCTTTGTGTATCCGGAATAAAACACTCCAGTGCTAAAATAATGGAGATATCAAAGAAAACATGTGAAGCAGTGGAGACTCCGTAGCCACTTTACGGCAACATTTCTGTGACGTCACAGAATCTTGTTTGTGCGATTGGCGGCCACCGGACTTACCCCAGCGCTAAAAACATGAACAGACGATTGCTGCGGGGCCTCTGTTCCGTTTGATCGCAACAATTAAATGCTAACGTGCAGTAAACACACTGAAAATTAAGTTTTTTAGTACTGGCCTATATGACGTCACTCCTGCCCATAACACTACATTGCAGCGCGAAATTTGAACGTTTTTCAATATGCTTGCGTTTTTCTCAATTAAAAACGTCTTTCGTAACTGGAATGAAGCTGAGCGAGGTACTGAAGCCTGGTTCTTTCAAATTAAACAAAGCTGTGTCGTCTTTATGGCCCCTTTATTCTCAAGAGAATTCTGTGAGTTTTTAAGGCAAACGTACCAGTAGATGGCGCCTGGTTATACAGGAAGGTCCTGGCCTTTACCCCACAGGGAAACCGAGTATCAAAATTATGACGTCCTCGTTGAGTTTGATCTGTACACACAAAAGGGACAGACAAGGGTAGGGGGATTGGAGTTATTCTTTCCTTTTGGTGCACTTTTTGATAACTACTTTATGGCTCTGAAAGGAAGGCGAATCTGAATTGTAGTAACAGATTGAACTCAAAAATGATTATAGACAGGTAACAAACACCATAACGAGCAGTGCAAGCAAACGTTAGGCGCCCTTTCGCGCAAGTCCTGCTAACGGATTGAGCTGTTGCGGAAAGCTAAAAGCACGTCCACGAGCTTGGCGAGGCATGTGGCTCAGAGCTAAGGGATAAATACCTTGATAACTCAGGGTGAATCCTTTCCATAATTGTAACTCTGCTTTTCCCCGCTTTCGCACTTTCCCGACGCGTACAGTATTTCCAAAAAAATGCTGTACTGCCAGCTTTATTTGACTGTGCAGCAGACTTTTAGTCATGTGCTGTGTGTTAAGAGAACTCTTTCACATTTCAGGACTATATGCCTCCTTACTAGGATTAATATAGGACTTATTGTGTCCAACTGTCGTGCGGTGTGTTCAGAGAACTCTTTCACATTTTAGGACTGTATGCATCTTTATTGGGATTAATATAGCACTTATTGTGTCCAACTGTCGATACGTCCTTTTGCTGAGGCATGGTGCTTCATGTTTCAGCTTGTAGGCCAGCTCCGCCCAAATTATTTGACAGTTTTGTAAATGTGCGTATTGATGTACAGTGCTGAGCAAGCATTTAGCACTGCCACGTTGCAACAATGTGAAAACATTCCGTTGCGTCACAGGTATACAGCATCAATAAGCTACGACTATTTGTTCCGACTACGGACATAACAGGGCAGCGTTAAAAGCTGCTACTCCTGTCGTGGTGGAGAGGCATGCTCCATCATGTGAATGATTTCAGCCTGCCTGAACTTCTGCCCTGAGGCACGGAACCTGTGATCTGTTATTCCAAGGCAATCAAAAGCGAATTAACCAATTTTACACCGTCCACGTACCATCAAGAAAATCTTTTAGACCGAAACCCGATCTTCCACGGGCATTTCTTTCAAACATACGCGTTCTTACATAGCTGATCGATTAGTTTCACGTTGCGCTCTATGCAGTACGGCAATCAATAATAGCTACGGCAATCAATCACCAAGCACATACATTACCGCACGCTTTGTTCTTGGCGGGCCCATGTTTTCCATCCGACCTCGAACTCAGCGCTGAGATAAAGGGCGGGACCTCGCGGAGCCAAGCCAATAAAAGCGGTATTGGCCAAGCACGTCTCACGAGGCCTTCTGTATGGCTCACCAGATGCATATCCCTCGCCAACAGGCTGAACGATGCGTGTTAACCGCATTATATTATTTGCAGGCTTGCTTAGTTCAGTCCGCGGTGCAGAAAAAGAAGGAAGTCAACTATTCAATAATTTAAACATGGTCGTCAAAAAAGACCATTCTCTCAACTTTCTCTCCAACTGCGGAAGTTTTAGCGTCGAAATGCTGAAGCACATTCCTTTTCCCTTCGCCACGTGGGGCGAACTTGGAATAGACAAGCTCCTGAAAGTGGCTAACGTCCTGCGAGGACACAAGTCGGACGTCCTGGTCGCCTGTTGGGAACCGACCCTAGGACATCTACACAGCGTCGTCGAGAGTTGTCACGTGCCCTTTTTGCAACCTGCGCTGGATATACCTTGTGAAAAAGAAAGCCGAAACTATCTCAGAGAGATCATTGTCGATGATATTCAAACCGGTCGGCTTGCCCGCGCGGTCGTCGTGACGGACGCCGCCGCCTACGTCCCCCCTCGACACCTACGTCAACTGTACGAGGGGCGTACGCCCTTTAACGGGCCCCGACGACGACGCGTTCGACGGACAGGCCTGTGGCGAACCTTACGACATTGAGAAGATAGAAGAGTTCAACCCTGCGTCGCCGCAAGGAATGGGAGAAAGACACGCCTCGAGCCACAGGACCACCATCGTCGAAAGCATCCTTCAGGAGAGCGGCGCTGTGCAACAGCGGACGACGCAGGTTTCGAGAAGTTCGGCAAGTCCAATGAACACAGCCTGTTCTCGGGGCGCCGTAGGTGCTGTCCAGATGAAACAGAGGGACCTGGCGAGTTTCGAGATCTATCTGACGGAGAGAAAATATGGTTCGCGGTTCGACATCGCGGGGCAGCCCCGGTACGACAGCCTTCATGTTCCTCTCACCCTTGCCAAAGCCCATCACAGACCTGGCAATCATCGGAAAGCCCTTCACACTTTTCCCTGTGGGATGGCCGTCTGGACATACGCTCGGCGTCTACCTCGTTCTTCTGGTGATGATCACCAGGACCCACCTCGGCGCCGGCTCAGCCGCAGAGGCGTCGGAGGAGGCACTCAAGTTCTGCTTCTACCTGTTCTCGGCGCTCATCAATCACGTCCCGGCCATGCGCATCCCGAAACGCAGCAGCGCCCGAATCCCTAGTGGGAGTCTGGTTCCTCTTCACGATCGTCAATGTCGGCAGAGCTTCTACGGCGATGCTCACTTCGCTACACCAACTTCCCGCCCAAGACGCAGCCAATCAAAACGATGCGGCAAGCTGTCGCGCGCCCTGAAGAACGGAGGACGTCAAGCTGTGCATCGTGAGCCACGGCTGCCTGTGCGAAGTGGTCAGTTACCACCTGGGGACACCGGTCCAAGGTCCTCTGGGAGCACCTCGCGGAGACGCTCCACTTGCCCGGACACCCTCTGCTGCTTGGCCAAAGTTGCCTCGGGAACCCACGTGTTCGTCACAAACAGGGAGGAGGCCCGAATGAACGCGGGAAAGTCGTTCCGTGGCACCGTCCGCTCGGAGGAAGACTTCGTCCTCGTCCACGTGGTCATGATCGCGCCGAGGAACTCGCCTTACACCAAGGCGTTCGCAGCAGTTTCGCGGAGGATGATGGAAACGGGCGTGTCCACCTTCTCCCAGAAATTGAGGAAATTCCGCAACATCAGAAGCAGAGCCATGTGGAAGGCCAAAGTGCAGAGGCGAAAGCAGAGCTCGCCATACCGCGTGCTCCATCTGAAGGACCTCTACGGAATGTTCGTCGTCTGGGGCTTCGGACTGACGCTGGCACTATCGGTGCTGTTCTGCGAGGTCGCTTGGGAGGCGATGTGGTGGCCACGGGTCCGAAATTCGGAGGCGCGTACGGCTAGAGTACGACGTGGGAAACGGGTAAGGCAGCGGCCCGTCGATCCTACGCCCCAAGAGAAGACATCATACCTGCGTTCGCGTATGGTGCCGTCTGTCCATCCCGATCACGCGCCTTCGAAGTTTTCAGGAGACAATACTTTGCGATGGGTCTCCGTGGCTGCAGAGATGGAGTGCTTGCGGACACCGAACCCAGAAACGAAACAAATGTTGCGGCCATCGACATCCCAACCTGTACAGCTATCGGCGCAAGTTCTCGACTGGTCTGTCAAAACTGCAGTTTCTGCGGTAATACGTACTCGTTCGGAGTAACTGTTGTGGTGCAGAGGACGAATGCGCAACATTTTGCCGTTCGCATGAAACTTCATGGTCAGCAGTGTACCACAGTGCAGTGAAGATGTAGAAATGTATGCAGGAATATCTTTTTTTAAAGGGACACTGAAGTGAATTTGTCAAGCTACCGTTTTTGCTTGGACTGCGTAGACTGGCTCAAATTAGCACACTTTTCATCGTTCATCCGGTTGACAAATCGGTAATTATTTTACAAAGCGCGAAAGAAGAAAAACTACCATGCACGGTTTGCGGCGGCCGCACCAACTAAAGCTGTGACGTTAGGAGGAGCGGGCACCGTGATTGGACGATGCCCAAGGTGAGCAACCAAACAAGTTTCGGTTTCGGTTTCGGTTCTGTAAAACACAACTGGTGGCGTTGTTGGATGGGCATTCTCAATAACTCAGTAATCATCGTACCGCGCTTCTGCCATGTTGTCAGCTGTGAAAATGCATAAAGATAAGCCTCCCAGGACGGCTTGGAATCGTAGCATTCACTAGCCGAGGCCTACGCAGTGCATGGACGCCCTCCGCGTACCCGCAGACGCCCAAATGTCATGCGCTTTTCCCCCATATTTGGAGCTTGCCTCACTCATGCCTGTACCGTAAAAAGCGTGTTCGCACCAGGCCAAGGGTCTGTTCATTCTGGCCTGTGCCCACTGCCTGCAAGCAGTCGGTGCTTATGGCAACAGCACGCCAACGAGAACTCGCTAGCGCGCCAGTGCCAGCCTGCGCGCGTTCTGTGAACTAGTTCGTGGAGCCATGAACGTTGCGGCCCAAAAAAAAGGTGAACTCAATGTAGAAAACATCGGCAGAAAACGAAAAAGTTAACTTACAAAAAAAAAGTTAACTTACAAAAAAAAAGCACGCACCCGCTGGGACTCGAACTCGCGACTTGCAAAACACTTCCTACAACACACCTACCGCCCCATACCACTAGGCCACGAGACCGGCTCAGCCGACCTTGGTAATATAAGGTATATATTGTACAACACGTTTACACTTTTATTTAGTTCTGGCATTTCAAGCAGCTTAGGTGACTATTTGTTGTATTGCGCTCGTGCAGTAAGCGTACCCCGAGTTTCCACAATAGCTCACGTCTAGCAATTGCATTTCGTAGACGGAAAAGCGTTCGCAGATGCGTAGTCGTGCTGCTGACCGCTGTGGTTGTTCGCCCAGCGCAAAAAAGTGCTTCCCGCACCCTAGTTTTACGCTGTACGGTAAAAATATCAGTTGATTTTATTTCCTTAGTACCTATATTGACTTCGCTGACTCTTCTCCCGCCTTCAAGAGGCCTTATATTTTCCTACTGGCGTACCAGTAAGCGAAGCGTCGCATGTGCGCTTGTGCAGCGCTTGTGTGAAGCGACCTTGACTTGGAGCTAGATACAGTGTATAAACTAACCAAGTAAAGAAAGGCCCATTCTTCCATTCACAAACGTGTCCTGGCTTCGTTTCAACTGAGCGAACGAATTGCGACGACCCGTCGGCGGCCGGCGGACGAAACGCTGGGCCGACTGACTCTGAAGGCCGGGGAGCCGTGCAGTAGCGCAGCCAATTGCGAGCTCGGCACCTCCTGACGTCACACGAAAACGCCACAGAAAATGGGCGAGCGTAAAGAGAGGAGAGCAGCATTTTCGAATTAATTTTTCTACTAAATAAAATCGCCTAAACGCGCCCAGAGTGGTCGAAACATGGCCTGGGGACTCCGGGCTACAATATGCGCTTGTAATCCCGCAATGTTTACATATCACTTCAGTGTCCCTTTAAAAAAAGAAGGGGGGGGGGGGGATTGGCTGAAGACGGGTATATGAGAAAAGGAGACAAGGGAAAGGAATAGGTAGGTTATGCTAATGAAGGTCGTAGCTTTAGCAAAGTTCCACAGTTTGTGAATGATTTCCGTCTCGCCGTAGGCTCGGAAAGTGTGCACTTGGGCTGTCTTAATTATACAGCACGCGCTGAGATGCCGATATCTTGCAATGCCAGATGTGAAGGTGGAAGAGGGCTTGAGCTTTTCAGAGCAGCTCACGCAGCAGGATTTTTGCTGTTTTGGAGCAGCTCTGGAGCAATTAGAGGGGAGTTTGTGAGCAGCTTTAGAGCACCGAAACACGTTTTGGAGCAGTGCAAATCTATTTGGGAGCATATTTCTAGAGTCAAACATCATTTAGTCGCAATTGTTTTCTTGTACGCATAAAAAGCGAGAAATCTGAATCGGTGTTACTCAAAATACGATTAATACTGAGCCGACCGCTTTGCCAAGGAGTTATAAAGTACATCTTCTCACAATTAAAACATAACTGACGGAGCAATAACTAAGAAAAACATGGATGTAAGTGATGCTATGAATAGGTACATTTAACTAAACTTTGTATAGATGAAAAAACAACTGGCGAAGCTTGCACTAAGTCGCGCAAGGCTTGAACCATAGCGAAGCTGCAGGATTTCTTCCTATAGGTGAACACTGAAGCACAACATCATCACGCATTTGTACAAGTTTCAAATTGTTTATTTACGTGTTCCGCCGTCGCTTGCAACTATGCTAGGAGTACTCATCGTCATATAGCATCGATATCGTCGTGTTCCTCATGCCAAGCATTAAATGCGCGGTAGCGCTTTACGACAGCTGGGGTGCAGCGGCGGCGCATACGTGCACGACGCATACGCGGCGTTCCCGGAGTCGCGTCGAGGTTCCGTAAAGCAGGTGTTACGCAAATTGTGCCGCTGTTGGTTGCTGGGCAACTGGAGGTGCTCCTCGGGATTTCCGCCCGTAGTTTTTTTTTTTTTTTTTGCTAAAGCCACTGCGCGATCCGGGAACGATCGGCGGTCACCGCGAAGCACAGACTCATGAGCGCTCGTCATTTTCTTTGTATTTTTTAACGCGTTACGCACCCCACATTTCGTCCAGCTACAACAGCACCGCTGTGGAAATAAATGTTCATGATAACAATACACAGTTATAGAAACTATAGAAGACCAAAGATAGGTAAATGGCCCCCTTTTCACCTAAGCTGTTAAAAGTTTAACTTTATTCTACACCAAACGAGACTATGTAGAGTCTAGAGAAATAAAAAACTAAGACAGAAATAATTTGAGACAAAAAAAAAACTAAGAGGAAACGAGATAAATCGATGCATTGCATTATGTTCACAAAATACAAGAGGAAAAAATTACGCCCACCTCCCCTCGGGAAACCGGGTTGATGCGGCTGAGGGGGGTTCCAAGCGCAAGCGGAGAGCAACCGCCGACCGAAAGGCCGCCGGAGAGCGGCACACCGGTTATATGCAGCGCGCCCGAAGGAGAGGAGACGCGGAAAGAGTGCCGCGCTTGGCCAACACAATCCAATCACCAAATCCAAGTCAAGCCAAGCCAATCGAATCCAACCCTCGCGAGAGAGTGTTCGCTATCGGAGAGGAAAGGGGGAGAGTGGCTGCGGACAACAACAACGGACGCACGCGGACAGCAACGGACGCACGCAGGAAGGACAGGGCCGCCGACAAGAGATCTCTCACTCGCATCTAAAAAATGTTGCGGCTTATGCAAAGCGAAAGCTTGGCTTATTAAAGTCTTGGTTTCTGTGAGCCTTTTATTTGGCTGTGATTCTACTATTCGCCCAAAGCCTGCCTTTGTCTACGATCGTGTTCCCGCTTCCGGCGTTTTCCGAGCCGAACGGCTCGCGGGCGATATCCGCGCATTGGTTTCCCGCGCAACGCTCAGAGAATATGGCCCGGTCTAGCTTTCATTCATGGCGAAGGTCGCATGACGTGGCGAGTCACGTGGTCAGGCGCGAACCAGCTGCGGTGAGCGGATGCGCCAAGACGGCAACGGCGGAGGCAAGCGGGGTCATTCCATGCCGAGCGCCCTAGCCGTAACGTTGACCATGACGGATTTCTTCAGTGAAAACTGTGGCTCATCCTTGCATGGCCCACAATGCTCCCTCAAAGTATTTTTGTCAGATATTTTTTTTTCTCTTTGTAGCCGCTATGCTTGTAGTGCGAGTCGTTGCTGCTGTCTGCTGCACGTCTGATGCACGTTGACGCACGTCCGCTGTCCAGCGAGCCGTTGAGTCTATACGTACTAGTAGAATGGGCGCGCCGCCGCTAGTTCCACGTTGTACTTCTCCCACCAACACGCGAACTATCCCCTTTTCCCTGTCGATGCTACGAAATACCCTTGCAGGAAAAGGTATTGTTGCAGCGCGAAGCCGCTGGTTCGCGAGTCTTTCATGAAGACAGGCGCATGCCGTGCATGCAGAGAAGACGCTCTGTGGAACAACATGGTAAAGTTTCGGTGAAAAAATTCAATTTTTTTTTTAGATGCGAAGCATCTCATGTCGGGGCTATGTCCCTCCCTTGTCGCTAGTGAAGAGGTTTATTTGTGCATCGAAGCAGATACATAACATGCCTCGATGGAACTATGCGTCGGGTAACAAATACAAATTACAAAAGGGAAACACACTCAGAAACAACAATCCAGAAGTGGCTGCCGCTGGCCTATATACAAGTTGTAACACTTGTACCACGCAGGGTACAATATAGACACAGTCGAAAGTTAAGTCGTCGACAAACACGAACAGTAGCTTCAGGGTCCAAACACCACTAATGTGGGTAGCAGTGCTACTCTTAGATAGTTAGATACACACATGCTGAAGTGAACACTGCAGGTAACTATGTATCGTGTTTAGTCTGGTTACAAGGCTAATATTCTATTTGTTTTAGTATGGTTACAGGGCTAACATTCAACTATTCTTATTTCCAAACGTGCGTTGTTGACCTTGATGAAGCGGCACGACCAACGCAGAAGGAACGCCTCTTCCCCCAGCGTGGCGAGCTCCGCTTCCAGGTGTTCGAACAGACGCGTGCGCATGCGCAGCAACATGGGGAACATAGCCTTGTGAGGCCGGGACCGGAGTGCCGCGACACCACGACGCCTCCACACAACCAGGGCCCCCACACATAACAGAAAAGTTACTAGGGCATCGCGAGATTTTGTGCGCTCCCCTAGGCGTACTTAAACATCCTAGACATCAGCGTCCAAAACGTCCTCGCTACAGAACTCAGGGGTTTCCCCAGGAATCGAATCAAGGGGGGGTGTCTCAATGCTCGGGTGGGGGGGGGGGGTCATAAACTAAAAAAACTGTTTTTTTATCCCACTAATTAAATAATAGACGTCTGTTAACCAAACGCTCATCCCCGTGACGTACGTTTTTTATTATAATATTATATATATATATATATATATATAATATATATATTATATATATATATATATAGATTATAGTAAGGCAATGAGGGGCTCGTTGGAAATACAGAAAGATAGGTCAGCAGTCTACAACGCCAAAGGAGGATAGGGGTGTTGTTAGGCTCTTTTCTTTTTCACTACAGTTAATTAGTAAACATTTTTTTAATTATACAGAAGAAAGAAAAAGAAAAACACTCGCCCAGAGTGGGGACCGAACTCTTTGGCGTTGTAGACTGCTGACCTATCTTTCTGTATTTCCTCAACGACCCCTCATTGCCTTACTATATTATTATTCTGCCAAAGCCTAGCGAGGGTCTCGGTTCCGGCAGCCTTGATGCCTAGGTAGCATAAGAGGGCTTCCCGCCAGTAGCCCGCTCATGACAGGCTGTAGACGTTCGAGTCAAGCCCCGGGGGTTGAAAAGAAGGTCCCCTTCTCCCCGTGTAGTCAGAGTGGCGCTGGCTACCACCCTCAAGCGTCAGATACACTTCTAGTAAATATAAATATCCCAGAAAGTGAAGGAGAACACAGTCGCCCAGATAGCCGAATTGGTAAGGCATTCGACATGTAATCGAAATGCGTGGGTTCGGTCCCCACTCTGGGCGCGTGTTTTTTCTTTCTTTCTTTCTTCTGTATAATTAAAAAAAATGTTTACTTAATTAACTGTAGTGAAAAAGAAAAGAGCCTAACCACACCCCTATGCCTCCTTTGGCGTTGTAGACTGCTGACCTATCTTTCTGTATTTCCTCAACGAGCCCCTCATTGCCTTACTATATTATTCTGCGAAGCCTAGCGAGGGTCTCGGTTCCGGCAGCCTTGATGCCTAGGTAGCATAAGAGGGCTTTCGCCAGTTACCCGCTCATGACAGGCTGTAGACGTTCGAGTCACGCCCCGGGGTGGAAAAGAAGGTCCCCTTCTCCCCGTGTAGTCTGAGTGGCGCTGGCTACCACCCTCAAGCGTCAGATACACTTCTAGTAAATATAAATAGCCCAGAAAGTGAAGGAGAACACAGTCGCCCAGATAGCCGATTGGTAAGGCATTCGACATGTAACCGAAAGGCGTGGGTTCGGTCCCCCACTCTGGGCGCGTGTTTTTTTCTTTCTTCTTTCTTTCTTGTATATTAAAAAAAATGTTTACTAATTAACTGTAGTGAAAAAGAAAGAGCCTAAACCCACCCCTATGCCTCCTTTGGCGTTGTAGACTGCTGACCTATCTTCTGTATATATATATATATATATATATATATATATATATATAATATTATATATATATATATATATATTGCCGCGGACCATACATTGGTTTGTTTTTTGTGTTTTCTTTACCGGCCCGGCTGCGCCGGTCTGCGTTATCTCTGCGCCAAGGGAAGCGCGTGTTCCATTCTTTCTTTCTGTGCCGCATGTGTTTATCTGTTTGATAGGGAGAGCATTCCGATCTAACGTGAACAGCCAGAATAATCTTCTTGGATCTACTATGTTCTCGATGCGAATCGACGTTTCGCGAGACCACGCGCGCCGAACGATAAAAAGCCTGCAGTGCGGACGCCGGGGCATTCGATTCGACGACACTCGCCTGTGCAAGTCACTTTGTTGACCGCTGCTTCGCCGCCTCTGTATTCTTTTGAGTTGTTAGGGGAGCACAAGTTCGCTCCAATAAACGTATTTCTCATTCAAGACAACTGCTTCGTCCTTGTCTTCGTGACAATATATATATATATATATATATATATATATATATATATATATATATATATAATATATATATATACACCTGAGAGGCGGTGCTTTCTGTTCAATCTTAGAAAAACACAAATTTAGAGAAATTCATTTTTTACTATGAGGTCCGTATTCAGATATTTTTTTTTTTAACTTCTCGCCATTTTCCAACGTATAAGGACATTTTCGAACTTGTTACCAGGGCCAGTGACGAAATTTGAGTTCTTGAAACAATGTTTAGGTCGTACACGAATTATGCAGCATTTATAAATCAGGCACCGATTGTACGTTCCCGATTTATTAAAACGCCAGGATTAGCTTCCGTAGCGCTTTTCGTTACTCCCTGGCTGGTAGCAATGTGCTCGCAGCGTGGTCAACCTCAAACCACTTTGCCCCTTTCCTTTTAAAGCCTTTTTTGTGTGCACATACGAACTTGCCACGAGCTGGTGGAAAAAAGGAAATAAATACGTGCAACGCTAACAGCAAGCTCGGGGGGCGCACTTTTGTTTATTTTGCCCGAGGCTACTGCCAAGAATAGCAGACGGGCAGCCCGCGCATGCGCAGATCGATACTGGAAAAGGTCCATACAAGGACTGACAAGAGTGAAATTTGGGGATTCAAGGGGGTGTCCCCAGAAAAACTAGGGGGGGTCTACACACCCCCTAGGGGGGGTGTAGGGAAATCACTGCGTGACTGAAAGATTGCGTGTCGCAAAGTTTCATTTTGTCCGCATTGAGGGCACCACGCTGGCGGTGTTGCGCCCCACGCTGTCAAGCGGTCTCTAGTGGACAGAACGCCCCAACCACGCTCCCACCCGAAATCTTTGACGTCCGCTGGGAGGACCGAAGAAGCCAGCTGCCTCCAGCGCGCCTTTTTAGAGCGCGCTTTCTGCTCCGCAGTGAGTTCCGCCACAGCAAGTTGCTCGCAAAGTTCGCTTGGGGCAATGTCCGAAATTTCCAAGTCGGGGATTTCTGGTAACAGTTCCCAAAAGGTTTTCGTGACATAGGCGTAGAACGGCGGCGGTTCCGATCTGCCAAAGGGCCGATGTAAGGTTCACTGTAAAACACGTACACCTCGCGATGTGCCCAGGAAGTAGTTTAGAAAGCTGCTTCCTATGTAGTCCGGGTTTCGCGTCAAATCTACAAACCTACGCAACGCCAGGACGCTGCACATTGTCGACATGCATGGAAGGCTGTATCCCCCCATGCTGGTTGGGAGCCGCATGAAAGCCCGAGCTACCCTCTCCGTCTTTCCTCCCCAAAAGAAAGAGAAGAATTTGCTCTCCAGCTTCCGCACTACATTTCGGAGTGGACGAGCTACGCGCGCAACGTAATAAAGAGCGGAAGAAACGCATGCTTTCATTACGAAGCCGCGTTCCGTAAAGGACAGTTTAAATTGCGCAGCCACCGACAGGCGCTTTTTGGCCTTCTTCACAATTCCCGTCCATGTCTCACGCGCCACCTCACCCGAAGCGTGGTACGTTACACCAAGGACTTTGACGGCGGCGATCCACTCCACTTCTCCCCAAAGGTCTGACGTGAATGCTCCGAATCGCAGTGCCTTACTCTTACCCCTGTTTATTTGCGCGCCAGACAGCTCGCTGTAGATGGAATAGAGGCGTGAGAATGCGGTAAAGCTGCTGTCGTCCCGCAAAAACAGGGACATGTGATCTGCGTACGCTGACACTTTTACCTGGGCCTGTCCGGGAAGGGGAAAGCCGCGTATGCCAGGAGAGTTCGCCACGCGTCTAAGTAGAGGGTCGATTGCCAGGACAAAAAGTAGGGGGGAGAGTGGGCACCCCTGCCTGATCCCTCGCTCAACTGGGAAAGGGGCGCTAAGTTGTCCGTTTACGAGGAGTCGGGAAGTGAGGCCACGGTACAAAAAGTTTAACCTCGTGATGAGATCCATTGGAAAGCCGAAGCTGCGAAGAACGGCCATCAAATAACGATGTTCCACTCGATCAAAGGCTTTGGCTTGATCCAGCGATACAAAGAAGCCTGGAATGCCTGTTCGAGTGGCGAATGCGAACAAGTCCCTGGTGAGAGACAGGGCGAAAAAAATCGAGCGCCCCGGTACGCTACATGTCTGGGAAGGGCTCATTACGTGCGGCAACACTTTGGAGAGGCGCCTTGAAATTATGGTGGCTACGATCTTATAGTCAGTATTCAGCAAAGTAATAGGCCTATATGCTCGCGGGTCTGACGGCTCGCCTCCAGGTTTCGTTATAAGGACTATGTTGCCCTCTTTAAAAGAAAGTGGCCGCACACCATGGGTGAAAAAGGCGTTCACCATCTCTAACAACGGGTCCTTCAGGCACGAAAAGAAGGCTTTGTAAAAGCTCAATGGAATGCCGTCTGGCCCCGGGGCTGAGGACTGGTTCATGCTTCCGACTGCATCCCACAGCTCCTCGTAAGAGACAGGAGCGGTCAAAGTGTCAGCTAAGGAACTGGGAACTTGTGCAAGTTCACCGCAAAAGTTGCAAACATTCTCCTCAAATTCCGGGTAAGATTCGCGCTCCCCTGACGCCTTAAAAAATTCCCTAAAGTGGTGAGTGAACACTTCACTTATGTCGGCTGGACGCGAACTAGCGGCGCCGTTCGGCAACACAACCTGGGGCACGTGCACTCGACCGACGTCATCTACCGAACCTGCCCTAATATACCTTAGTGCCGACGGGTCTGACAAAGGCCTGCCTTGCACGAATGCGCGACCCGCTGCGCCAGACGACTGACGCAAAAGCCTCTCGTAGCGCGCCCTCAACAGACCCTTATAGTCGCGCATGGCAAATGATTTGCTCGCTCTTTATGATGCGCAACCTCTTCAAAGCCTCATCCAGTTCTCGTGAGATGCGCGCTTTACGTTTGCGTCCCGCCTCCATAAGTATCTTGCGCCAACTCGTTAAGTCTTCCCACTCGTTCTCCTGATCGAGGCCCAGGTTTCAGCTGGTCCTTAAGAGAAGCAACGCTATCAGGATCCGCTAGCAGGCAGATGTCCATACGCCACATGTCATGGCCGGAGATGGTTCCGCGTTGCACCAGCTTTGCGGAGATCGGGACAATGGTCGGAAATACGAGGTGTACCAGACGGAAACGTCAGCACCTCACAGCTTTCGAGGCATCGACTAAGTTCTGGGGGCAGATAGAATTTGTTCAGCCGGCTGGCGGACGCTCTTCTCGCCCAAGTTGCAGCGAAGGTGCCGCCGTGAGTCTGCACCCAAGCGTCACTCAGTCTAAATTGATCTACCCAGTCACCAAGCGCGCACGCGCCGCGCCGCGGTCTTCCCTGGCCCGGCCCCCGAAGGTCTCGAACAGGGTCTAAAACACAGTTAAAATCACCCACTAAAAATGTGGGGTAACTGTCGAGTAAGTAAACAATCCAGCGATGCAAAGAAATTTGTAGAAAGGTGACGCGCGGTGCCGGCGCGTACACGTTTACAGCTCGTACTCGGCGAGAAAAAAGGTAAAAATCGGCCGCGATCATTCGGCCGTCAAACCCAAAGGTGACATGCGCTTTTTGGCGCTGTTGTTGCGCCGTCCACACACCCACTGCGCATGCTCGGCTTGCTGAACGCCGGTCCCTTCTATGGCTCCTGGAGCGACAGTGTTGCCGGTGGTGTCTTCCTGGGCCCGCACGAGGCGAGCACGCTTCCCCTTTAAGAGCTCCTTGAGCGACAGTGTTGCCGGTGTCTTCCTGGGCCGGCACGAGGCGAGCACGCTTCACGCGCGGCGCGCTTCGACGTTTCATCGTCGTCGGCAGCGGCATGCGTCGGCGAGTCTCGGCGGGCCGTGATTACAAGCAGCCCACAACAATCCCGGGAACATGCATCGACCTCATCTTCAGCAACTTTAGGATTCATCCACTACAACAGCCCTTCACGTTACATTTCACCGCCCATAAGGCAGTTATAATCAAAGCGGAACGCCAACCACAGCTCGACGTCACCTACGTTACAACATGATGATGATAATGCTTAAATAAAGACAAATTCATACCACGTACAACGTCTCTCTCTCTCTCTCTCTCTCTCTCTCTTTAAATGCCTCTCTACTCTAACACACCCCTCACCCATCTCCAATAAAATTACACCATCTTCCCGTAGGGGAACCCTGAGTACTGTGCGAAACAGCCATGGGGTCAACGCAATTTCCCATTTCGTAGTTGCGGTAAGTGAAAAGTGTGGTAGTTACCATGGAAACGAAACGGTGATAAGTTACGGTATAACGAATACAAAAATTCGCAATTTTTCGGGACATAGGTTTTCTTACATGCAGTTTCGATTGAGACTTGCTGAATGAAGCAGGAACGAAACCATGGCTGCTAGACTCGGTGACGGAACTCGCCACGATTTAATTAATAGTAAAAAAACCGCGATTCACGCCTGCTCCTTTCCCACGAGCTTAATCACAACACGGCACTACAAAAGAGCAATGCCTACCACCGTATGCGCTAACGTAACTAAAGTATCCATTTTGCCTTTTGACACTTTTCAGTGCGTTAACACGCTTAAAGGACCAAACGTACGCTGAAAGGGCGCCTTTTTGCGAGCTTGAGGCTCTTTTACGCACTAAAATGTTGAGAGGGTTGCTCTGGGATACTTAACCGGGTGACGACGTCCTTTCCGCCGGCGGAGACGGCATAAAATTCGTTTGTCTTGAAGACAAAAAAAAAATCATTTTCTGGCAGCAGAACCGACACTACAGGTAGCCGCGGCGACGCGCAACAACACGCCGACAAGCAGTTAGCCCTTCGCACCCGCACACACTAAAAAAAAAACGCAGAGTAGTGTGCGGTGCGGGCGAAATTCACTAAATTAGTGCATTTACCAAGCCTTTTATTTAAAAAATGGCAAAAAACAATGACTCACACGTAGGCAATTCGTTACATCAAGGTTAACCGTCGCAACGCATCGTTACTACAGGTCGCAAACACATGTGATTCAATGGGGGGTGGCAATGGGGAATTAAAAACCGTAAATCAGGAATTCGTAATGGAGGTGCGTTACCATAACTGTATAACAACTACGATACCTCACGGAAACGACGAACTAAAACTAATGGGCTTGAATCGACTCTCCTGCTCGCATGCCTAGGGAAGATGGTGTAATTTTTGCCTGTTTTCGTCACAAGCCACCCATTATGTAGCTTAGTTGAGAGACGTTTACGGTAAACGTGGTGTGAGCTAAGCTAACGGGGTAATCTATTGAAGGAACCATATTTTCATTTTGTATTCGCAGCTCCTTCAAACTCGGCGAGTGTAGCACACATTTACGTATACTGCCAGCCAGACAAGCTGAGCAATAGGCAGCCCGGACAAAGTAAATGGGATATACCAAACAAATAACAGCATTCCTGAATTCAAACACATATTTAGGTGACAAGTAAATTCGATATGCTTATCAAAAAAACGCAGTGACACCCTCTTGAGCGATGAGCGTTGAGTGTTTGACCTTCTAATGACGGGTTGGGTCGGAAGAGCCGTCGCGGCGAGTCCAGTCGACCCGGAGGTAGGGGGTGGGTTGGCTCCTTCGTCGGGCTGAGCCGACGGCCGTGGGGAGCAGAATACCGTATTTGCGCGGTTCTAACGCACCCCCCATCGTAACACGCGGGTAAGTTGGCGAAGGAAAATTCGAAAAAAAAAAAATTGACACTGACGGTACTGCGACCGATGAAAAAGACATGACACCACGTACCTGGAAGAGGGAGATTTTATTTGGTGTACGCAGCTGTGGAAGCCAAAAATGATTGTGCTTCAGAAAATTGCTCATCGAGCTCCTGCTGGAAATAAAGTTATACCGGGGAGCATTGAAGCTGTTTGCGATTTCAAGTGTTTTGATCATCATAATTCTAGGTGTTACGGGCTAATTTCAGAAGCACAAAAAAAAATGTGCAACAGCTGACCAAGGTACGCGGCATGCCATTGAGGAATTAGTGCGCCGAAATTCATTCACGTGGGGTTGACGGATTTTTTTTATTGGATTGAGTTGGATTTTGGGGGGACTTCGTGTCCGCCGCATGGCAATGTTGCTGGCCGCTTTAAAGCCTGTTTCGGTTTTGAGCCCGATTATAACGCGCACACAAATATTTAGGCTACCTTTTAGCAAAAGGGTTAGAATCGTGAAAATACGGTAAATCTTTTTCCGGGGACCCTCCGCTCCCCTCACCTCGATTCTTGATGCCCCGCTCGAAGGACGGCATTGTCGAATGTATCCGGGGCTACGCTTGGATTGCGAAGGACGGCATTGTATGCACGTGGAATGGTATGAACGGCGGCATCGGTGGCAACGACCGAACGTCACAAGATCAACGTGAAAATTTTGCCGACATGAGTCATTTATTGCTCATGCAATAAAATGAAACTTCGTGATAATAAATATCCCCGCATAAATAAATTAATGCGACGGTATGTCGCATGCACACAAATTTTTCCTTCGTGTTTTCTTTCTCATGCACACCTGCACGAGAACATATATCGTTACATCAATGCTAGACAGCAGAAACAAAAGCTTCATTCAACACACATTCACCATATTGCCTGCTAAAAGAAAACTGCATGAGTTGGGCTCAGTGTCATGTGCTCACAAATTACATTCTAGTCTCTTGTGAACACATCCTATAATACGGAGAACAGACAGAAAAAAAAAACACCAATTTCACTATTCGTCTTGGTCTTGAGGTTCGGATTTTTATTGACATTCACCAGTGTTGTTAGAGTGCCATTGGCTGCAGTTTGTGACTCCTGCATGCAGTTGCTGGCCAGTGGAAATACTACCTACCTTTCACTGCTGCGGCAAGCCCCACTTAGTCTCTAAATTCGTCGCTGCCCTGCACAAACTGAAGTTGTAATAGTACCAGAATGGGCTGGCACATTTCAACATCTGTCACTAAATACCCAAAAACGAAATCCAAAATTAAACCACAGCTCTACATCTGTACCCCCTTTCATGCGTTTCTGGTATTGTTCCCAATGGTGTTGCAAAAACATTCCTGAATTCCTGCAACCATGATTCAATGTGCCTTCCACGGTGCCCTGTGGCTCCCATTTCACTCTGACAGTCACTGCAGGCAGACTGAAATTTCTTTTTCCTTTCTCATTTATTTGCGATAGGTTTTTATAAATTTATGGTGAGGGGAATAAAAAACAATTTGCGCAGCAATCCATCGAAGTGATGGGAAATGACAGCACAGATTTAGGAGCTTTACAACCAACAATTAGTTGAAGCTTTGCTGCGCAGTTAGGTGGAGACCAGATAAACCAAACACGACGTCATGGTGAACGTTTACAATGCCAAACTCACTTTAGGCACCCACGAGTGAGTTTCATTGCTTTGTGACAATTTGGTTTCAGTTGTAGTTCCAGTGTTCTCATAAAAAGGAAACAGTGCGCTGCTGCACCTTGATCTGCTGTAATATTCTCGAGATGGGAGACAAACTGGTATGAGTGCTGTACAACACCCAGTATGACAAAAGAAAGAGTAGTAACTTGAATCTGCTGACAAACAGTGGACGACAAGCTGCAGCTTTCTGCATATAGACAATCTGAAGAGCTCTGAAGATTTCGCTAACAGTAGAAATCATTTGTAAACCCATTAGGTGGCACATGTAACACAGACAAGACCTGTCACATGCTACTGTACGTCGCACTTATTAGTTTTTGCATCTGCAGATTATTCATTGAGATATTTCAAAACAACTTTCATGATTTTCAGAGTTTTTTCCCTCAAACAAAGTTAGAAGGGTTAAGCACACTTTCACGAATCCCTTAGTAGAAATTACGCTGACAAAGATATTGAATCGGTTCAAGCGTCTAAAGATGGCTGATCTAAAGTTCTGAAGAAAAAATTTAAGGATGCCTAGAAATTTCATTCCCAATGAAGTTGAAAAAGGATAGAGGTTTTCGCAAAGTAATCTCGTGCATATCCCAAGTTCCCAAAGCATTCCCCAAGAGTCTCTCACGCATGAAGTATTAAGAATTGATTTTTGGTTTTACATGGGTGCTACTTGAACGACATACCCCGGAGCCTGGGGATCTAAAACAATATAAGGGGGATTTGCAAAGACCGTTGTGATCGGTGCACATTGCACTAATTTTTTACATGTATTTTCGTCATTCTATTATACGTCCTAAATTTGTTTCATCCCAGCCAGCAAACTGAATAAAAAGTTTTTCTCTTTTAGTAATACGGGTAATAAAAGTGCTAGTAGCAGTACAATTCAGACAGAATTGACAGTCAGCTTTTCAACCACAATGAAGTTAACAGTCTATTTATTAACAACCCTTTTGCACACTGCTTCAAATGCGTCAGTTGAGCTCGCCAAGCGTACCAGCGTGCCACAATTTCAAGAGCACAAAACATGCAGTGAAGAAATGCAGTCTGTTTCATAAATGCATCAAGAAAAGAAACAATGCACTGGGTAATATACTCATATATTTCTTCCTATGCCTGCAGTACAGGATTGTGGCCATTGCACGCATCTGTGAGGTGCTCATTTTATCACCCCTTGCATGTGAAATTTACAACTGTTGACAACGAAACTGTGGTGTAAAAACAGCCAGCACTATGCACTGTACTTCCTTTAGTACTAACATTTATATCTGCCCTCAATGTTCTTTAAAAATGGCTGATTCAAGCTGACAAACTTAGTATCAACATAAAACTGCCAGGCATATGACAGTCATAACATTGAACACTTGAAAACAAGCCGAGGTGCAGAGCAGCAAAGTCAAGCAAGGCAACAATACAATACAGTTGAGCCTGAAACAACCACCGCTTAACAATCTCTTGCTACACTACAGACAGTGCTGGCTCCAAACATTTATATCTGCCCTCAATGTTCTTTAAAAATGGCTGATTCAAGCTGACACACTTGCAGTATCTACACATAAAACACTGCCAGGCCATGCAGTCACTAAGTCATTGAACACTTGAAAACAAGCCGAGGTTCAGAGCAGCAAAGTCAAGCAAGGCAACAATACAATACAGTTGAGCCTGCTTACAACGGCACCGCTTAACAATCTCTTGCACCCACTACGGACAGTGGTAAAATGGCTCCAACAGAATGCATTATGACAATGAACGTCCAGTTATTACGGACTCCAAAATGCCATGCGGCTCTAGTCAACTTGTAAGTCTACACCTGCATGGCGTTCACTCTCACAGTCAAGTCCATTCTTTCCATTTTTATAATCTATACTGGACTGCACACGGTCAAAAATGAATGGAATAGACCAACGTGGAGTACACACTTCACCTTTTTCAAGTACAAAGGGATTAAAAATTTTCAGAAAATCCAGGTTAGTAAGTTGCACCCCCCCCCCCCCTTCCCCCCCTTCAACTCTCTCCTTCAAACTACATGCAATTCCAAATTGTGCCTTATCCCCACTGTGTTGAATGTGTGGTATTCCAGGTAGTGGCAGAAATTTCATTACAGACTGCCATATCATGCAATGAATGGTCAGCTTTGTTTGAAGAACTTCGAGGGATGGCTAACCCACATGTCTCTTTGGTAGGCTTGTGCGAATGTTCGGTTGCTTTGAGTACTCATAGGCTATTCAAAATTGGCTTCGATTCGAATACGAGTACTAGAAAAATGTGAAGCATTCGGTAAATGAGAATAATGTTGCTGGAGGTTAATTTATTTGCTTTTTATGCCTCTGGGGGCCCAGGCAGCGCCGCATGAAACATTATCGCGTTTTCGGAATGCACCGTACACAGCGCATGCAAAACTTGCCGATACCACTCGATCAAGGCGGCAGCCAAATCAAGGTGTCGTCAATGTTAGGAAACCATTAAGCTAGCAGCCAGGTCAAGCGGTCAAGCAAACTCTAGCCACCCGTTGATATGAAAAAGCAGTGATGTGCCTGCGAGACATTCTCAGCTGTAATTGTGGCCTAAAGAAACAAAGGCACTCTTTAATAGATGCAGGAAATTTTAGGAGTCGTGGAGTAAAAAGGAAAAATAATGTCAATAAACCAGACCTCACATCATTTATTACTTTGTTTTCTTTTAAGAAGTTGCCTTAACACTTTGTCACAGTTATGGTCAACTATCCGCAGTCGTGTTCCTGCAAGCCACAAGCATCCAAGACCAGTTCTAATTCAGTTCATAAAACAGGAGGGAGCATAGAGGAAAGAATAATCCATGAGAAAGAGCTAGTAAAGTGTGAAGCAGCAGTGGCTGAAGGGCTGAAGCCTGTTGGCATACATTCCTGTGCAATGTACAAAAAAGTATTTTGGGTGTGCCTTAGTCCACATGCTGTCAACAACAGATGATGCCAGCAGCCCTGGAACTAAACTAAAATGTGAAAAAGGGAAATTTGGTCCTATATGAAGGCACATTAAATACATGACTCCAGCATTAACTGACGGCGGATACGGCTAACGATTTTCGTTCAATTCAGATCATCAGATGTACAATTTACTCTATTAGCGAGGAGTATGTTCAGCTGCGCATTCAAATGCTGCGTACAGGCAGTGCAGCTGGATGCATGCGTGATTTCGGGTTGCTCGAGTCATGCTAGAGCAGTGGTGTCTATCTCTATGGTGGTGTGTAAGGGTTCATTACTTCCTTTGTGTGCCCCAGTTGTGTGTTCAGGAAAAGTGGTGGTGTCGGAGAGTCGGAGCCTTGGAGGACAGCATGGATGAAGGAGCCGGACCGTCAGATCCGAAACGGCCCAAAACAACGAAGAAATGCATGAAGCTGATTCACTCGAATCAGCTCTCTGAGAGGCTGAGTCTACCAGAGTTCAATGGATAGCTAGCAGAACACACGACTTCAGAAGCCAAGTGCAAAGCTTGCGGTGTGGTAGTCAAGTGTGATAATAGTGAACTCCTCAAGCAGCGAAACACCTGGCGGCCATGAAATTGATCAATGACACACTGGACCTCCTCAAATATCAGTCCTAGATTGTCCTTGGACTGCCCGAGACGCGATCCGGCGCTTGATTTTCTCATGTATTCCTATGGGGCTTCCGGTCCGAATGCAGTCCTCAGACTACCCGTGGATCGTCCAGGACTGGTAAATCGAGGATGCCCATTGTCGATAAGTGCCGTTTTCAAGAAAGCTCGTTCTGAAAATGACCCAGTCAAGACGGCCGAGATTAAACTAGTGGCGTTCTTCACAACTCAGAATGTCACTTTTGGAGTGGCGATCATTTAGTGCTGCTGTTGAAAGAGATTGCAGAATCAAAACATACCAGATCTGGTGACACGGGGTAGAAAAAATGTACCGACATTATAAAAAACATTGTCGTTCCTGTTGAGACAGAAGAGCAAGGGCTGTGAAAGATGGAGTTTTCTTTTTTAATAGATGAGACCACAGACAAAAGCAGCCAGAAATAGCTCTGTGTTTTGGTGTGGTATATGGATCAGCCTTTGGGAAAAGTGAGCACAGAGTTGTGGGAACTTCCTGAAGTCCCTGCTGCCAATGGAATGGCTGAAAATGTGTTCAGTGCCCTCTCAGAGTGTTTTGAAAAGAAAGGCATTCCACTCAAGAACATCATCGGTCTCGGGTGTGACAACACGAGCATAATGGTGGGAAAGCACAACTCAATAATGACATGCCTGATGAAAATGAACAAACACTTGACTGTTATTCGGTGCACCTGCACCTCTGCACATCTTGCTGGAAGTACTGCTGCTGTGTGTTTGCTGAGGACCCTCGAAGAGATGCTGCATAGCACTGTGAACTACGTTTCTGGAAGCGCAAAAAGATGCCCTATGACCCTGGAGATTCTGAAACTTTTCCGGATGCAAACAACATAAACTTTTGAAGCCATCTAGCACTCGCTAGCTAGCGCTGTTTAAATTGTGTGAACCGGCTTTTCGAGCGGTGGACTGCCCTAGAACATTTCTTCCCTGTTGCTCATGTGAAAGATAGGCTCCTTAGTTCAGCTTGATGCTTTGAAGCAGTGAACAACCCTTACAATAAGGCATACCTGTTCTTTCTCAGATTTGCTCTTAAGAGCATTACAGTTTTCAACGCCTTGTTTCGATCTGAGAAAGTGCTCATACATTCTCTACACGCTGACAGCGAGAAGCATATAAAAAGCATTCTGGTGAATTTCATCACCATGAAAAAACTGCAAAAGAAAGCGTGTGATGTCAACGAGGAAGACCCTGATGCCTACGTTCCCCTTGAACAAGCCTTCCTCGGTAATCAGATTAAGGATCAACTGCCTGTCATAAAAGCAGACTGTACCGGAAAGAACGAGTTCTGGAAGAGGCATCTGCAGTTTTACATCAAGCAACTAAAGACCCGACTTCCCCACAAAAAGCCGCTTATAGAGGAAATGTCACTTTTTCAGGCCGACATTGCCTTATCTTAGCAAGGTCGTGAGTGAGCAGGTGCCATCGCTCTCAGAGTTGACTAAAACTTTCACAGCAAAAATAAACAAGCATGGTGTGCAGCTCGAATGGAGGCAGCTGCCAAGTGCTCTCTCAGAAGCACAAAAAGCTACGCTGCCTGCTCTGGACATGATGTGGAAGGAAACTGGAGACATAGTACATGACTTCAATGGTCCACCACAGTTCCAAAATCTTGCGAAGCTCGTACAACTTTGTTCCTCGATCCCACATGCAAATGCAGACGCACAGCGGATTTTCTCGTGAGTTGACGACGTGAAGACACATAAGCATAATACGATGGCCAGCGAGACTCTGAATTCCACACCATGGTAGTGCGCTCCAGATTCAACTCCAAAGGGATTTGCTGCAAGGGCTTCAAAGTTATGCCGAAACACATCGCTCTTCACACACAGAACACCCGAGTGGGCGAAATGCACAGTTGATTCAATCCGGTACTACATCAGCATAGTACTGAATCTAAGTCAATAAAAAGCCTCAATTACCCAACAATGTCTTGTTCTTTTTTATACAGGCAGTTTTAACTTGGAGCCTTAGCATGCAAAGTAAGCAAGCTGTTTGGTACAAAACGTGAAATGCATAGTCAGGTGCTGCTGAGCAGCAGATGTAGTGGGATTTAGCTCACACTGAAACTCTGATTCTCTAAACGCGACTGCATTTGAGGGTATGTAAACAGACATAGGCGCTGGCCAATGCCCAAAACCAGTGCCCACAAAGATTATTTTCAGGGAGTTCTTGAGAAACCTGCGGGGTGGGAAAAATGCTAAAAATAGGGAATTTTTGAAACCAGAGATGTGATTTTTTTTTAAAAATAGGGAATTTTCCTAGAGATGTGAATTTTTTTTTCCCCAGTACGAAGAATCACTGAATAGAACAGAGTGTTTCCCTGTGTGGACGCAAGCGCACAGTAGTGCAAGGGCACATGTGGAAGAGCTGCCTCAAATATCACATTAACAGTGTTGGCCTTCAACCTACTACATTTGTGAAAACCAGAAATTCACTATGGAAGCACTTCATGAAAATACCTCCGGGCAACGAGGCTCATTTGAAATGCAAGGCTGTTTTACGAACACCGACAGGTATGACAACAACCCTAGAGACACACCTAAAAAGGCATCAGGACATCCACCAGAGTTACCAAGACGAGCGTCAAGCAGCCAAGCCAAAATATCAGCGCAGATCAAGGACGTGAGCAAAGTTAAACTGAGTGTGCAACCATCGGTGGCCGAAATCTTTAGGCCTAGGATGCAGGTGACTGCACCCAAAGCTAAAGCGATGACGAAACTGGTCGCCCAATTCATCACCCAAGGTATGCATCCGTACTGCATTGTTGAGGAGCCTGGTTTTCCCAACATGATAAATTTCGCCATGCCAGACTATACAGTGCCATCACGCACAACATTTTCTAGAATTGTCTCGGAACTGTACAAAGCTAGATAGGAGGAGGAGGTGAAAAGCAGGCTTGCCAAGGTTGCGGGAACGAGGGGTTTGCTAACCCCTGAATTATCACAATACGGGCTTCCAAGCCGTAGCTACGGTGCTGAAACCCTGGCTAGCTAGCTGTGGTAGGCAACAGCAACCCCGAAATTCCTCAAGGAGTTCGCTGGACGCCACGACGGGTTCGACTCACCGGCAAAGCAACGACAGGCTCCAAAGGGCCAGGACGAACCGGGGGATTTATTGACTGAGTGGTACAGCACATACTGATTGCCCCGACAGGGCTAAGAACTACACTGTACCAATGCCCACCTCAGGGCCCGGCCCAAACGGCTGGCAGCGGCCAATGGCTGCACACCGAGGCAACCAGCAAGGTAGGCCCAATAGGCATACCCGCACGTTTGAGTGTGGTCAAAGACCCCGTCCTGAACGAGCAGCGATGAGGGGGTGGAAGATTCGCGTCTCCCTCGTGGTCCCTTGTCTCGGTCCCCCACAAAGCGCATGGACTGCGCTTAAAATGTGTGGAGGAAAGAAGGAAAGCTCCTCGGTGAGGAAAAGTAATGGCGGTGGCGGGGCAGTTCTTGCCTGCCGTGTGCCGGCCCACGAGACGATGTTATCTTGCGGGTGAACGCCTGTGTCGCGCACAGCTGAGGGCACCACTCGCAGAAAGAAGAAAAGGGGATCCAAAGGATACCCACAAGGTTTTGAAAGGCGGAGCTGAGGCCATATCGCTCACGACCAATGGTTAGACCGCGCGTGCCAATGACAGCTATGTGTGTATCACTTGCCACATCATAGACAAGGAGTCTGTGCTGCAAGTGCACGTGCTTGGCTTGTGCCAAAATGGCGGAATCTCACACCACTGAAAACCTGTGATTCTACATCGAAAGCATGCTTGAAGAACATGAGATCCCAGTGGTCACGAACAACGGCAAGAACTTTGTATCAGCAGTGGCATGGCCAACCTGGCAAGGTGTTCTTTGCTTTGGACACACGCTCAGCTTGTGCATAACTGACCTAAATCTGAAATCCGCAAGGACACTCGCAGCTTTTTGCAAAATGCAGGGCTATAGTATTAGCGAGTACAAGAGGAGTGCAACTGCTCAAGCATGCCTTCTTGAAATCCAAACAGAAATGCAACTGGATCTCCTCGAGGTTGTGCAGCATTGTCCAACACGCTTTGATGGCCAGGCTGCTGAGGCTTTGGGGGCCTATTACTTCTGAACTGCCAGAGTTCAACGCTGTGGAGAACCTAACCACATCTGAGTGGAAGCTCCCAACTGCAGCAGTGAAAGTTCTGCAGCCACTTGACCAGGCCACAACAGCACTCTCAGGTGATGGCTACCCAATTCTGTCTCAGGTCAGCCCTCTCCTAGAATGCACGAAAGTTGTCCTCTTTCAGCATTCACATGAGCCTGATCAGGCTGTAGTTTCTTGGGGCCTCTTGAAAAGCACAAAGACAAGGTTTCCCAACATCGTCTAGGCTTCCAGCCTTGGCAACGCTGATCGACCCGAGGTACAAAGATGCCTGCTACACAGAGCCATCTGCAGAACAGTGGGCATCAAGATTTCTCACAGCTGCTGCCGAAGAGACTGCAAAATACCACCAGCCTCCTGACGGTCGAAGCAGAAGTGGCGCGTGCTTTTTCCGAGACAACAGAAGACTCTGTGTGGCATGCATTCCAAAACTTCAGTTCTGAAACAGATTGAAAGTTGGGCTGTTCTGTTGCGGATGTCGTTGCCAACTATTTGGAAGCCCCTCTTCTTACTCAGTCCCCGTACTTTGTGGCCTGGCGGAGCAAAGAGGGAAGCCATATGTACCCATTACTGGTTGGAGCTGTCCACATTGTGAGGGTAGCGTGGCGCAGACGACGACAGAAGCAGGGAGTGCCGAGAGAGGGCGCTGCGTGAGGGCGCTCCCGATCATCATCATCGGGACTGGAGAAGAGAGGAAGGAGTAAAGTGTGAGGGGTTAGGGTTGAGTGTTGGGAATAAAGGAGTCGGTCGGTGTGGTTGTTCGGAGCGGTGTGTGTGATTTAGGCTTAGTACGTGACAAGTGGGGGCTCGTCCGGGATTCGGGATGGCTTCAGGCTCGACAACAGCAGTGGAAGACACGCCTGGGCTCCAAGGTGTCGTTGAGGAGCTGTTGATGCGTACCGACGGCTCCGCGATGGAGCGCGAGCGAATCGCGGCGATCGTGCGCGATCGAGTGATGGCGACGCCGCTGCCCACAGCTCCGCACGTGGGAGCATGGGCTGTGACAGTGAACACTGGCGCGGTTCCTCGGGCCACCGACGACTCTGCACCTCGGCTCGCCGCTACGCACCTCCCTCGCTACTCAGGTGTTAGAGACTTACAGTCGCCGGAAGAGTTTCTAGAGCGGCTGGAAAACTTCTGCCTCGTGACGGGGGTCGCCGCCGATAAGCGACTGACCCAAGTGGTACCGGCCGCCCTCGAGGGCGGCGCGAAGTTGTGGTGGCGGTTTGTGCGCGGTTTTGACTCGTGGGAGCAATTCACCGCCGCCTTCCGCGCCGAGTTCTCGTCGATTGACGCGAAGCGTCGCCTGAAAGCGGAGCTGGAGCAGCGCACGCAGCACCCCGAGGAAAACCTCAAGGAGTTTATCTACGCGATCGCCACGTTTTACGACCGCATCGGGGAAGAGGTCACCGAAGCCGAGAAGGTGCAGCGCGTGCTGCGGCAGATGCACCCTCAGCTGCAGGATTTGGCGGAGGGACATGTCTACAACAACCTCGCCGAGTTGGTGAAGGCAGCCGACGGCTTAATGGAGCGGGCTTGGCGTCGCCTCCAGTACAGACCCCCGCCACTTCCGAGCAACCAAGTAGCCAGAGATCTGGCGTTTAGCCCTGCCCTCGACCATCGCTCACCGCCGCAACCGACCACTATGGCGACGACGTCGTTCGCTTCGTTCGCTGCTGCCCCACCGGCTCCGCCGCCGACTTATCACTGGCCACTGCACCCAGCTGCGCTGGACCCGTCGTACTGCCGGGACCGGCTGTACTCGTGCGACACAGTGCCTCCGTTCTCACCCTACGGCCCGGGGCCGACGCCGCGGCAGGAGCCCACGAGTGGAGCAATGCGCGTGCAGTGCCATCGCTGTGGTGGAATCGGCCACATTTCTCGTAACTGCGCCACGGGTCGAAGAATGGGGCCGCCTGTTTGCTACCGATGCCAGCGACCGGGTCACCTGCAAGCACAGTGCCCGGGAAACCAGAGGCGGTAGGTGCTGCCCCGGCGGGCACCTACGGCAGTGCGCACCAAGTAGCGACCACAGCCGGCGGCAAAGAGCCCCTTATGGACGTTCGTATCGGGTCGTCGACGTTCAAGGCCCTGCTAGACACAGGCTCCAGTGTAAGCTTCTTCGGACCGCCCGCCGCGGCGGCAGCCCAAGCTTCTGGGGCCAAACCCAAGGCGGACGTACGCGTGCTGCGCTTGGCATCAGGTTGGTCGCAGTCAACCACGTCTCTAAAGTGTCAGATCGAGTGGGCTGCCGGTTGCCGCAGACAGCAGTTTTTGTGCGTTCCCGACCTGTGCCGCGACGTTGTCCTTGGTAGGGATTTCCTGACGGTGAGTGGCATCTCTCTGCACGTGTCACTTGGTGGTTGGACTGTCGGCACAGAACCACAAAGAATTGTGCCCTTTGTCAAGGCCATTAGGGAACAGCCAGAGACAGTTGATGATTTTGCAGAGAGTTTGCGCTGCATTTTTGCCGAGGGCGATGCCAGTGTGTGTGCCAGTGTGCCGGACGCGACTGAAACTTGCAATCTGGTCATTCCCGGCCTCTCACCGGACCTAGACCCACGCGTGAAACACGTTTTAGAGGAGTTCAGTGAAATCTTCACCACCACTCCGGGCTGCACAACCCTGGCAGAGCATCGTATTGACACAGGAGACAACCCACCTGTTCGATGCAAGCTGCGACCAGTGAATGCCAAGAAGCAGGCCATCATGGACAACTGCATTCACGACCTGCTGGCACAGAACCTCATCCGTCCTAGCCAGAGTCAGCATGCCAGTGCTCCAGTCCTGGTTGAGAAGAAGTCTGGTGGCTACCGCATGGCTGTGGATTACCGCCAGCTGAATGCACGCACTAAGGTACCAGTCTACCCCATGCCCAGGACTGATTGGTTGCTGGCACAGCTGGGACGAGCCAGGTGGTTTTCAAGTTTTGACCTTTCACAGGGTTTTTTTCAAATCCCTGTTCAAGAGCAGGATATTCCAAAGACAGCCTTCATTTGCCATCAGGGAACCTTCGAGTTCATGAGGATGCCCTTTGGAGTTGCTGGAGGTCCTGCCACGTTCCAGACCCTGATGGACCGAGTGCTGGGGGGAATCAACCACCAGTTCGCCATGGCGTTCCTTGATGATGTCCTGGTGTATTCGGAGACCCTGGAGGATCATCTCGAGCACGTTCGGGAGGTGTTGGGCGGATAAGTTCGGCACAGCTGACCATCAACCCAGAGAAGGTGCACGTGTGCTGCCAATCCCTGAAGTTCCTTGGCCATGAAATATCGCCGGGACAGTGTAGGCCGGACAAGGACAAAGTGCGTGCGGTGCTGGACTATCCTCAACCAACAACTGTCAAACAGCTGCAGGCCTTCCTAGGACTGGCCGGTTATTACAGAGGGTTTATACCTCAGTTTTCCATCACTGCACGCCCACTGACAGAACTCCTCAGGAAAAAGCAACGTTGGCGGTGGGAGCCGCAGCAAGAGGAAGCCTTTAGAGCACTTAAGCAGTCCCTGGCCCACGATGTTGTCGTAAACCTGCCGGACCTCAACAGACCATTTGTGGTGGAAACAGACGCCAGTGGAGTCGGTATTGCAGCGGTGCTTCTGCAGGCAGCAGAGAATGATGCTCAACTGCGACCGATTTGCTTCATTAGCAGGGTCCTCACAGAGGCAGAGCAGCGCTATACAGTGCAAGAATGGGAGTGTCTGGCTGTGGTGTGGGCAGTGGACAAGTTCCGACCATACCTTGAGTTCACAGAGTTTGAGGTCCACTGCGATCACTCCTCACTATCCTGGATGTTCACCACAGACCAGACCTCACCACGAGTCAAGCGTTGGGTTTTGCGGCTGCAAGGTTTCAACTGCAGGATCAAGCACAGGCGGGGTCTTGCAAATGTGCCAGCCGACGCTTTGAGCAGAGCTCCGCTTCGGCACCTGGAAGTTCCAGGCCCGAGTCTACACGAGACGCTGTTCCCTATGGCTGTTCCAGAGCCCAGCCCACAAATCAGCTTTGAGGCAGCTGCTGCAGCATCTGCAATGGACGACACCACTGTCTTGAACGACGCAGGGCTCCTCGCCCAAGAACAAGAGCAGGACCCCATACTGTCAAAACTACGAACCGTGATGAAGGGCGGGAAGCTTCTGCCCAGTGACAGTGATCAACCTTTGATCAAGGACCTGGCGGAGACGACCGAGATGGAAGACAGTGGGTTGCTTGTACAGCACCGAGGGAACAGGAAGGTACCTTGGCTACCAAACCATCTCTGCAAGTTGGTCCTGCGACTGTCGCATGACCACCCGACTAGCGGCCACTCCGGTTTTTTAAGACCCTCAAACGCATCTCTCAGAATTTCGTGTGGCTGGGTATGCGCTCGGACATATCCAAGTATGTGCGATGCTGCCAGGTTTGTCAGCGTACCAAACCCCACCGCCGGAAGCCAGAAGGGCTGATGAGCAGCCAATGGGCCACTGCCCCCATGGAACAGCTCAGCGTGGACATAATTGGGCCTTTGCCTATGACACCTCGACGCCACAAGTACCTTCTCGTGGTGATCGACAAGTTTACCAAGTTCATCGAACTCTTCCCATTACGGACAGCAACCAGCAAGAGTGTGGTGGACTGCATGATCCAGGTTTTTTGCAGGCATGGCACACCTGTCTCCATTTCGAGTGACAATGGAAAGCCATTTGTAAGCAGGTTGTGGAAGGGTCCTCCTTGGACACTGGGGCATCCAAGACCGGCACACAGTTCCATACCGCCCTGCAGGGCAAATGGTGGAGCGCCACAATGGCACTATCAAACAGTGCCTTAGGGCCTATTGTTCCAACCATAAAGACTGGGACCAGCACATCCCAGAAATTGCCCTGGCCATGCGCACGGCTGAAAGCGTGGTCACGGGCTACACGCCTGCCTTCCTTTGTTATGGCCGGGAGCTGAGAACCCCATGGACGCAGGCTGAAGCCAAAGACGACGCGGAGCCTCCTGCGACAGCGTACCGTGCATTTGCTACTGAGGTTTCCAAGTGTCTACAGGAGGTGCTCGACTTCTCCAGGGCACACCAGGACAGCATGTGGCGCGCCCAGAAGACCAGCTACGACCGGCACAGGCGGCCACTGACAATACAGGAGGGTGATCTCGTTCTGCTTGAAAGTCACTCCCTCAGCGATGCCGCCAAAGGTTTCTCCTCGAAGCTCGCACACCGGCGTTCCGGTCCCTTTCGCGCAGTCAAACGTGTAGGACAGAATGACTTCGTCCTAGTGGACCCCAAAACGGGGCGTCGCCGTGGTGTGGGACACGCAGATCAGCTGACGACCTGTGAGGGTGGCGTGGCGCTGACGACGACACAGAAGCAGGGAGTGCCGAGAGAGGGCGCTACGTGGTGGCACCATCATCATCATCGGGACTGGGAGAAGAGAGGAAGGAGTAAAGTGTGAGGGGTTAGGGTTGAGTGCTGGGAAAAAGGAGTCGGGTTGGTGTGGTTGTTCGGAGCTGTGTGTGTATGATTTAGGCTTAGTGCGTGACAACAGATACACCTTTTGTCAAAATTTTGTGGGCCCATCCTAAGCCTTCTCGACCACAAAGAATTCAAAGAATCGGCTTTACCTTTAAATGTGACAAAAATATTTTGAGGCAGCAAGAAAGAAAGGTGTTTTCTCTAGCTTTCCCGCATGAAAAGTTTCAGCCTAGCTCGGGACGTAACCTTGTACATTGAATTTTTTGCAGCCTGCGCTTTCCGGCTAGGCCCACAAATTTTAACAAAGACTGTACTCGTCAGTTCCTGCAACCCAGCTTAGAAGTGAAAGACTCTTTTCTGCACATGCTCATTAAGAACATTGAACAGCTGGTGTTTTCGCATGAGAACTTGTAAACACTAAAATGCTTTGACAACGCTGTGTTCACGCTAATTGCAGCCAAGCAGCACCACTTGTGAAGTGTCCCAGCAGACTTCTGTAACTACCTAGAGAGCTTTGGAAACTACCTGGATATTTTTTTTGTATTTTCATGGGTAGAAATAAACAGTTCAAAGAAATTACACATGAAAGAAATTAAGTTTGTCTGACTAATAAAATTATTAACACCTGTTTTAGCACTTTATCTATTCAAACTATTCGGTTCAAAATTATCTGATGCAGTTCACTATTGCCTTTGTATTCACATGGAACCAGAAATCCGCTATTCGCACAAGCTTACTCTTTGGAGGACATCATATACCCAAACAAGCATGGGAGACACCTCACCCCTAGTCCTCCTGCTTCTGGAAGACAGCGACGTTTAAATCTCACGGTAACGCCGACGAGTAGCTTTGGGAACGTGGTGCTCAGGCAGAACAGTTGCATGCATACACTGCAAGGCTACATCCACCTCCTGTTCGCCACTCCTCCTCTCTCTCTTTCCCTCCCTTCCATCCCTCCCCCTTTCTCTTTCTCATTCACTCAAGCCGCGAATCTTATTCTCTTTCCAGTTCCTGCAAGCACACGTCCTTCCCCAATGTGTTCCCGGCAGTGTCCAATGCAAAAACGTGAATCATCCGACCGTCTCCCTCGCACCACTCCTGCCACTGGGATGAAGCAGAGCACGGCAAAGACTTCAGCTCGCTCGGCCTGATGCACACTTCCGGCACTGCGTCGGGGAACTCCCAGAATGCGACAACCATGCCGTCCTCGATGCGGCGGAGTTCCAGAAGCCGGATGCCGTGCGGAGATGTCAGCCGACCACTGGAGATGAGACAAAAGCAAAATGAAGATTTTGAGAATAACCACGCCCTGTCTTTCTTAGTGTAAATTTTGCTATGCCCTTGGGCTTTGCGCAACTACTTTAATTAAAGGGGCCATGCAGACAAAACACAAGTTTGGTTCGTTCGAAAGATTGCCTCGTTAGAATCATACTGACACCACTTTTAACGTAAACTTCGCTCAAATAAGCTACATAATTAGGAAAAAAGGGAATGGCCATGTGACCCACTAGCTCATTTCCCACAACAGAACCTATGATGTCATAAGCCCTGCCGTGCGATTGGCTGAGGCGGGCAAAAGCAAACGCAAATTAGGCAGGGCTTATTAGCTTGCCGAACCAGCTATTTGCGCTTACATTTAGAGCACATTCTTTTTATAGCAGTAAGAGTGGTGGGATAAACAGTGGAAGTTACGAAAGTACACGTAAACATAGAAGTACCGATGCGTACTGCTGTTGGTACTGCGCGCACTATGCTGTTTTAGCTGCACAGCACTGCGGTGGGGTTGTCTTAGGGTGTGCGAATATTCGATTTTCGAATTCGTCGAATATTTCTTGCCCGAATCTCATTCGACTTTCGAATGCAGAATTCGGACTTTCGAATAATTCGCGTGGCGAATATTCCGAACGCTGCCAAAGTTGCGTAATTAGTGTGGCCCTTACTGACCCTAACTCGAAAGGTTTTGGTCAAACAATTGCCAGCGACCCGTTTTCGCCCAGGAAAGTTGTCTTTGAGGTTTGGACATATCCCTCCTCTTCGCCCGCAGAGACCATTGCCGATGTAATTGTAGTTCCTCGATTTTTTTGGCACTGAACATGGAGAGAAGGAGCCACAGCAGTCTTTAGTGCAGAAAACGTTCCTCACATAGGGTTTTTGTAAAATGAGGTGCGTTGCCGTTTTCACTATTGGAACAAATTTCGTCCCACCGGGACAAAACAAACATTACTACGAACGCCATTTTGTGATGGCAAACACTGACTCTTCCCCCCTGATAGTCCCGTAAAATATCATTTTTCTTTTTAGTTAATTAATATTATCACACGTCTGTGCACCGCAAAATAGCATAATTATGGTCGTTAAATTTCTGTTTTTGGCCTTGCTGTAAAAATCAACCCGTCCTAGACCCTTTCTCGACGCCTATCCAGCCAATCTGCGGTCGTCGCCGTCGTCGCCAGGTCGTCGCACGCCCGTGATTCTCCTCCTGTGTAACGTCCGCGTGCCGCCATTCAGCGAATAGCCGCGGTAAAAAAGAAGCGTAATTTGGAAGTTTTTTGGAAGGCAAGTCGTCCTCTGCCATTAGAAATGTGGCTCCACGCTCAAGACGCGGCAAGCACGACAAGCCCGCTCTTGAATCACTTGGAGCAAACACCACGTGGTTAACTTGGAGATTTGGAGAATTCAATACTTTTAACATGACAGTTTGCTTCTTTAATTCCTGTTAGTGTATTTACATTTAGCAAGGACATGAGCCTGTGTTTGTTTGTTCTTCCAAATAAAAGCTTTGTTTATATATGCTTTTTTGTCCAATTCGACCTATTCGTTCGAATTGTTATCAATTGCACTATTCACACCCCCTAGTGCACCCAACACTGGCTGACGGCGTAAGCATGGCGTCTTATGTGAAATGTGTCGGGCGACACATGTTTCACGAAACCACTTTTTTCACCTGAACAAAAACAAACCAGGTACACATACGGTTAAAAAACAAACCAGAGGCAGAAAACGGCCCGCCGCGGTATGGTGGCGCCATCTAGGCTGACTAACGGTAAACAAGGCTTCGCAGCACACTAGGTTTACTTAGATGCTCTTGTTATGTCATCAGACGTCAGAAAACACCCGATTTTGGCGGGAGAATAAATTTCAACTTAGATGATTGATTTCAGCGAATAAAGCATCATTTGCTTCAGGACAAGCGCTGGTGGCACTACAAAACACGAAAACTTTCGAATAAAACACAATCATATTTTGTCTGCATGGCCCCCTTAAGGTTAAAAACAAACTTGTTGACGCAAACAGGCAGGCTGATTTGGAAAAATAGGTTGCCAAAAAAAAAAAAAGGAAAAAAGATGGGTGCTCCACAGACCACAGAGGCTTGTCACTTTACAAGGCTGGGTGAGCAAGTGCCTAGCGCCATTTCCTGTGGCAGTAACATCTAAAACAGCAGTGCCTACCATCTTAAAACCGTTAGCATATGTTAGTGGTGCCACCTCGTGGTACACACTGCACAACTGCTGTGGCATTTTGTTAGGGAGTTTGCTTGAACACATAAAAAGGAATACGATAACATGTGCTTTAAAACCCTAATCCTTCAAAGGCTGTGCCCAAAAAATATTTACATAAAACTAATCATTTGACATCATCACTGCACATCGAGAACATGGTTAAAATGCCTTCTGCAACATTTGTGCTGATTGCCCCTACAAGCAGCAGTGTAAGCAACTCTATAAAAATAGATTAGCAGTGTGTGATTATTTGAAAATTTTGAATATTGAAGCGAATAACACGATATTCAATTCGGCTTTGAACTAAATGGCACTGCTAAAAGATTTTGAATAAATTTTCAAAGTACATATTGTGAATTTCGAAAATGAAAAGCGCAGTTGTTGTGGTAAGTGTGAACACATGAAATAATGCCTTGTTGAAAACTACTTGAAAACTACAAGTGCCCGCTAAAACACATGTGAAGTGTATGCTTTGCAACGAGTAGTAGAACTGGCTGGGCACCGGGTCGCTTATGATCGACCGCCGCAAACACGCACCAGCATTCTCCACTACGAGCAACAGGCTTTCCCGCATTGCACCGGTGACGTGCGGCTAAACGGCAAGAGGAAGCTGCTTTTGGGAAGCACCCCTTACCTGCGTGGCACTAGGCCAAATCCACTGCCCTTGTGCTTCTCTTTTGCATCCTGATAACATCGCCACGCTCAAGTTGCCCTAGTAAACTCTCTAGATGAGAAAGCTCAGCTGTGTACTGACTTGGACCCTGTTTTCTAACCAGATATGCACAAAGTGGATCTCTTTTTTTTTTACGCTGTGTCTAAAGGACTCGGACGTACCCGCAATTTTCTTAAAGATATGTCGGACACCGGAAGTGGCCGCAATATTTCTTAAAGATGCGGACTACCCGCAAGATTTCTTAAAGATCGTCGGACGTACGGGCCCAGAGTGGCTCGAGCCGGCTCGAAACTGTTTCTCGAACCATCGCGCAAAACCATCACGGTTTGCGTATATAAGCAAGTAGGCCTAACCTGCGCAGAATTATTTTTTTTCTGGTTCTCTAGTTGGACCCTATTTGAAGGGGCGGTTAGAGCCTTGCTGAGGTCAGAGATCATGGCCACTACGTTCTCGCAGAGGGAAACAAAATCGCGACGCGAGCGAGTTCTTTTTTTTTTTTCCCTCATATTTCTGTTTAAAGCCCTAACCACATGGACGCGAAATCACACGCGTTCACCTCTCGGACTCGGCGTCGTTCGGCGTCTACGCGCGGGCCCGCAGGAGATCGGCGATGCGCGCCAGTTGCTGCGTCGGCGGGCGTTGCTGGAACGTACCATCCTGAAGTCTTTATGAGCAGTTATTGTCGCTTCTTGAACTGCAATTATCAAGACCTTAGCTTTACAAAAAAAAATCTTTGGAGTCTTTATTTATTGCTGCGAAATGTATCTCGAGACACGGTCAAATCAGAACAAAATAAGATAGAATGATAAACAGACGATCGCACAACTCTTTAGTTGCTACTTGATTTAACCTTCATTCACCGTCTGCAGCAAACAAATTGTAAGCAAAAAAAATTTCCGCTGCCTTGATACAGGTTACCGTCAACGTCATGTTAGGTTGAAAGGCGGGTACTCTGCACTGTCTGTACCCTGTAAAAAAAACACAACCTTCACCGCAAAAAAAAAAAAAAAAACGTTTTTGTAGGATTCGAACCATGGCTTCAAAACGAAAGCCCAGTTTTAACCGGCCACGCGAGGGGACCAGGGAGTATAAAGAATTCCGTGTACACTACTGCCAACGAATAGTGTCGGGTGATTTTGGTGTATTTGAGAGATGCATTGTAGCGTTCTTCTTGCGCAGCGATTGGAAACCGAGGGCAATATTGCTAGTGCAAGTACAAGCGATAACCACAGCCCTTATTTGATAACAAAAGCTCTCGCACATCCCCGCTCCCCTGCGCGAGCCACGGGAGTGAATGATGAATTCTCTTAACGCTTTTCACTCAACCGATTTGCTGCGCCACATTCTAATACTGCGATTGTTGATGTAACCAGAGCTCCCTCATTTAACTCACACAAAGTTCGCAGATTCCCGCGATTCCACGATGAAAGCCGAACAAGCCACAAATGGATGAGCTTGCGAACAGAAATAGCTTGAATTTGTCTCAAGGCAACCGATACCGTAAAAAAAGAAATTTATTGTTTTCTGCTGAAAGGAACGACCTCAAACCACGCCAAGACTACGCTGCCGCTCGCTTTCCGATGCTCTCTCGCGCTGCGTCGACGCCGATTTGGCGAGCGTAGACATCGGCGTACTCGTTTCATCGCGTCGCCATAATTTCTCCTAGGACGCGAGAAAACGACTGAACACGCTTGCATGGGCCGAGCGAAACCGATCACTCGACGTCTTAAAAAAGTTTCGCGTCGCCATCCCATCTACGTTTGACTCGACCTGGCGTGACGCTGAAAAAATCTACGCGTCATGAAAGTTAACCTGAAAATGTAAAAATTCCAAACGCACGACGGTACTAGACGGTGCAAGTTCGCTGGAGAAACTCTTTTTAAATTCAACGATTTAGTTCATCCGACGTAACTTTAAAAAATCTTGCGGGTACCCCTCTTTATCTTGCGTACGTCCGATCTTTAAGAAATTTTGCGTTTACGTCCGAGAACTTTAATAAATGCCGGGTACTGACGTACCTTTAGCACATTGCGTTTTTTTTACACGTTCCTTGTTGATGGTTTTCTATTAGGACTTACAAGAGAGAATAATTTCAGTATCATACTTGGAATCCGATGAAGATTTCTTAACAAAAATAACTGGCGCAATGCACTACTGTGCAAGGCGGGAGAAACAGCAGAGCTCGCCCCTCCCTTCGTCGGAGACATGGCTGTTGCACTCACGGGATTTTCAACTTGGCTGAAAGTTCCCATGACTGAGCCCCGGATCATTTCGTCCGCACCCTTTCACATCTCCCCCAAAGTAGACCACGTTGGCACGCGCTAGAACACGTAGCAAGGACCAAAGCCAATGCCCGCAATACGAACCCAAAGAAATGCTGGTGTCCCAGAAAAATGCAATGCGGCGCGTAGACATAGCTCGAGGCTATCAGCTTCATAGACAGAATGCCAACGTATCTAGACATTTTATAACACGAGGGATCCAGCTTCAATTACAACCATAGGAAGTGTTTTTTTTTTTTTCCAATTGCCTGCACATGACATTGTTCCTCGCCGCTGCTAACCCCATACCCCTCGGGCCTCTGGGATGGCCCAGTGGTTAAGTCGCTGGTTTCACGGCGTAAAGGTCGCAGATTCGATTCCTGGGACCTCCCTAACCATATTTTTTTCTTGATGCGCGCACTCCCAAATCCTGCTCGTGGGCTCCTTTTCCTCTCTGCCACTTTCCCTCTGACTTTGAGGTTTTTTGGTGCGCGGATGGATAATGATTGTAGGGTTTAGCGCGCCGACGCAACGCAGGCGATGAGGCGTGCCGTAGTGGAGGGCCCGGATAAAGAGCCGGCGCGCGAAATCCGCTGTTAAAAAAGGCCGCCGCGGCCGGTACGAACCCGCGACCCGTGACAGCGCAACGCCTTGTGCACCAGCGGCGGGCATAGCTTAACCTAAAGGGATGCATTGTGCAGACTCCCGTTTATTATCACGCGCTTGCATCCATTTTGGTCCCCAACTCTTTACGATGTGTTTATATTAGCATAAAATGCCCCCCGCAGAAAAAGTCCTTGAGTATCCTGCATGGCGCAAGCGTGTTTTGAAAGTAAGATTCATACAATATTAGTACAAACAAAAGGTCTCACGAGCACAGGGTCGCAAAGTGGCAATGATACACCACAACCATGAGGGCATGACTAAAACAGACTTTGAAAATCAGGCTAATTTTTCGTGGCTTGTGTCGACTCATACACCAGGTATCTTTCATAGAGCTGACATGGAACTGCTGCTTCAATTATCGCAATCATATGGCTTGCAAGAATATTGTTACGGGTGAAACGGATGGAATGGATTTATTTACAGTGAAGGGGTGAGGCCGGAGACACTGGTGAATGGGTCCTTGCCGGTGGTCGAAGCGAAACCACCTCAACCTCTTCTTTCTCTCGGTGCGCGACTCACGTTATCCTGCGGCTATTCCAGCCACTTCTACTTCTTCTAGTTCTCTGCATAACCTGTGCTGCATAACACGAACTGCTTTGTTTCAGTTCTCGTCGCATCATAACAATATATACTTATACCCAGATTATACTAATACGCTGAAGCACTTCTGGTTTGAGGTTATGTATTACATGAAATGAATGTTGCCATTGCCCCATGTAAAATGAAATGCCATCAATACAGCTAAAAGCAGCAGGATAGGCTTTCTATGTTTGTTTTAAGCCACTGAAGAATTTCGGAAATGCTTTCCAACTAGCCTTTTATTTTTATACAGGCTATACTAAAGCATGCTGGAAATATTGTAAATTTCAGTTTTTCTATTAAATCGCTAAATATTTCAGCTGCAATTCAAAAAACACATTCTTCGATTTGTAACTAATGGAACAAAATTATATTCGCTTCATGTTCGCTTCAAAAGTAAAAATCACTATTTGCACACCCCCTTTTAAAAAAGAGGCTTAGGTATAAGAACTCCAGTTTCCAACTGCCAACATTGAGTACAAATTCTGAGCAGCAGTTGAACTAGCATTAACATCCTTTCCAGAGCAACATTCTTAAACACAGAAGCCAGTTCTAGTTCCCTTTTCTGGCATCAAAACTTTTTGTCACAGCTTTCCAGCCACACCCCTTGTCTTGCTTTGAAGCGGCACAATAAATGTGCAGGGGCCGTCAGGTTGATTGAACAAGTTTGCATTCCAAACAGTCTACTCACCCGCTCTGAAGTTCAATGGTGCCAGCAACGTTTGAACTCCTGTCTGTATTCAGCCACCTGGAAATGCATTTGCCACCATAAACTGCATGTCTACTGTACCATACTGTTTAGTAGGATACAGTAGCGGACACATAGTTTCACTTTTATTTCGGTCTCTTGTTCTACTATTCAATCAAATAATACATTATTCAGCATTTCCTTTGATAAGAGAACCGTCATTTGAAATTTCGAAGCATGTGGCTCTTAGATATAGTGAAGCTTAAGAGAGCCATGCATACAAGATACAAGTTTGTTTTATTGAAAAAGTTTGGTGTTTTATGGTGCCCCCAGCACTTGTCCAGCAGGAAATGATGCTTTGTTCACTCAGAAATTAATCAATTTAAGTTAAAATTTTGATTCTTCCACCAAATCTTGTGTTTTCATGACGACTGAAATGACATCCCAAGAACAGGTCTTCAAGTGGACATTACTGTGCTGTTTAGTCTGCAACGGACTGCTAAGGCTTGTTTACCTCAGTCCTCCTAAACAGCGCCACCCTACTGCACAGAACCTGTGTCTGCCTTTGCTTTGTTTTTATCGTATTTGCCCCTGGCTAGTTTTTGTTACGGTAGGTAGTAATCGTTTCGTGAAGCATGGGGGTATGCTCAACAAATGGGGTGACGCAAGACATCGTCACTTACGCCAATCGGCCGGTGTCATCCGAGACAACCCCAAAGCGCCGCAGTGCTGTGCAGCTAAAACGAGTATAGTGTGCGCAGTAACAACAGCAGTACGCATTGGTACTTCTATGTTTCTGCTTACTTTTGTAACTTCCACTGTTTACCCCACCTTTCTTACTGCTGTAAAAAGAATTTGCCCTTAATTTAAGTGCAAATAGCTCGTCCTCCACGCTTATAAGCCCTGCCTAACATGCGTTTGCTACTGCCAGCCTTAGCCAATCGCATGGCAGTGCATATTACGTCATATGTTCTAGTGCAGGAAATGAGCTAGTGGGTCGCATTGCCATTTACCTTCTTTCCTAATTATATAGCTTATTTGAGTGAAGTTTTTCTGTTAAAAGTGGTGTCCGCACGATTCTAATGACGCAATCTTCCGAATAAAGCAAACAGTTGCGATTTTGTCTGCATGGCCCCTGTAAACTGCTTCCATTCAAACCCCCCCCCCCCTCCTCCTCCCCTCTAAATTATGTACCATATTTGTGGTGTGTTCCTACAGTATTTTTCTTTTTTTTCTTTTGTATTTTAAAGGAGCGCCACCCACGTTTTTCTTTTTTTGTATTTAACATCAGCCTTCTGTCTCCTCTGCATGATGGAATCAGTAAATTAACATAAAAAAATGCAGTCCAGCATGAGTGCCGTTACTAGAGCTCACATACAATCAAGCCCTGCATAAAATTCCATTACCTTGTAGGCCTGTGAGGTAGAAAAGCACTACTTCTCAACTTCTCAAACGGTGAAGTTTCTCTCATGTGGCACTATCGCATCTCCATTTCCAGCTGGCCATTGCCACTTAAAACACTCTTTCTTGCCAAAAATGGGAGTGCAGAGAGATGATGATGATAGGTAAAGTTCCTAGGCAGATGCGCAAACGATTTTGCGACCTGGTAGCTATCTGCCAGTATTCCATGTAGTGGGTACACCGTGAGGGGTGCATCTTGGCTGCATTTTTCAGGTTGCAAATGGTGATGGGATCATCCCACCAAAGCAAAAAAAAAAAAATGGAACATTGATCCCAATTATAAGGACATCACTTATAACTTCAACACTTGGATGCACTCGTCATATGTAAACAATTGTACCATAAGAGCTAATACTGAGGCTAGTTCTACATCCTTGCTATAAGTGCAGTGAACTGCACCGAAGCAACAAAAAACAGAAACTGTGACGCAGCTGCCACATGGAGTATGCATTCTGCTAGTTTTCCTTGGATTGCATAAATCACGGAGACGGTTTTCGCAACAGCCATATAAGCCTAACATAATAAAAAAGAAGCAGCTGCATCTGATCGCTGCAATCAAAACAAATGACTCAGAACTAAAACTTTCCAGTTTGCATGTACACTTTGTGAATGGTCATATGGGCACCTGTTTGCTGGAATATCAGTGGTCCCACAGCCGTTTGATGTTGACAGTGATGATGTTGTGCATCGAAACATCATTTTGCGCTACCACTAAAAAAAAAAAAAAAGAAAAACCTAGCCAGGAGCAATTGTTAAGATGGCACCCGGTTTAACTTACATAGGCACAGCCACGCAACGAAAAAGTTATGTGATTAGCAATATCAACGATGCATAAAATGAACACCACGGTTATATTTTTTAAGGTACACATCTTTCCTTTCTATGCAAGCACCAAGCCGCACATACAGTTCAGAAAATATACCAGGGAACCGTGAAAACAAAACCCACTCCAGATTCAACAGCTATGCTTTTTGAACAGTTCGGTAAGGAGAATGGAATGAAATAGACTCCTTCATTCTAGCAAGGAGGTCAACGGACCCTGTCATGGGACATGGGAGCATGAAGATGGTTCACATAAACCTTGTTACAACACTTAGAACATTCACTTGAGCATGTCACATCCCGGTTACGCCCATAGAGGTACCACACGCATGATGGTATAAAAGTGGCAGACACACACAAAAAGTATCTCTTCTTCTTCCCCTCTCCCTTGAGTTTGCAAGCAAGAAAATCGCATTTAGTCTCCTGCAGAGTGCACTTGACTGCCTGCCCTAGATCGAGTTCAACCAGTTTCCTTTTGTTGTAGAGATTGTAGCCAGGAGTGTTTTGAAGAAAATATAGCACCCGTTCCTCCTTGCCCCCTTTTTCTTTCTACTTTTACTGCCCTGCAGAAGCTCAGTTTAGCAAAGCAGCCAAGGATAAATGAAGTAAACCTATCAGAAAGTTTTTCTTACGGGTGGCTGTCAAGGATGATAGCACACGAACGTGACCACGTGGCTCCCGAAGTCCGGGAAACAGTTCCTGGCCCGCTGTGGTGCCACATTGCCAGGCTGAGGTTTTGGTTCTGAAGAAGAGAAAGGAAACCAGGAATTAGAATCATGTACAAAAATGAGGGGCATTTGTTGTGCATTTCCCACATGGCACGTCTACTTGAACTGGAGACAATCAAAGCCCATCTCCTGATATAGAAAGACAATCAGGTGGCTGGGGCCTCTGTCAGGCCACATCCGCCTTTAGTCTCAGCCTCCCCTTGGTTTTCGCCAAGGAATCAAATAAAAAAAATCAAGAATATAAAAACAAAACAGTAAGTTCAGGCGTTTTTATCCTGCACGCCAATAAAATGTTCATGATTATAAAAACCTTGGCATGCTTTTCACTCATAAGCTGTCCTGTCCAATCATATTGATTACATCACTGCAAAAGCTCTAAAAAACTTGGTTACCTCCGGCGTACATTATCTGTGGCTCCTAGTGACACGAAACTAGCTGTGTACAAAACCCTTATCCGCCCGTGCTCGAATACGCGTCACCTGTATGGAACCCCTACAACCAGTGCGAAATCAAACAAACTGAATCGGTACAGAAAAAGGCCATTAGATTTATCTTCAGGCAATACGACTCTGCTTTTTCACCTACGCCACCATTACCATCTTTGAACCTATCACCACTTTCATCGCGGCGGAGCATTGAATCGCTCAAGCTATTTCACTCTATAATCTACTCGTCGTGCAAGCTTTCAAAAGATCTGTACTTAACGTGTTCCAGGCCTTCTTCAACACGCCACTACCATCCTTTGAATATGACACCTATCTACACCCATACGACCACATTTAAATTTGGTTTCTTTCCATGAACTGTTGAACTTTGGAATAACTTACCTAGCGACATACGTTCGTTGCCCTCAAATGAATTCTTGTTATCCATAATACCCTTTGACTGTTCTTTTTTTGTTTTGTTTTTCTGATGTTTGCTGTGTTCTGTTCCTTGCCACCATGTCTTTAGGTCTTATTCATTGTATAATTTATCGCTCAAGTACTTTACTTCGCAAAATATTACACCATGTGTGTTTTGTACCGGAGGGCAAGGATGCACAAAGGTTCCTTGCAACCAGTCATCACCAGCATCGGAATTTGAGAGGACTCAAAGTTTTTCAGATTTTGGGGGTTTTACAGACTGCAGCTACACCTGGCCTATACCCGCTGCGGAGGCCTAGGGATTAGATTAGGCAACCTTGGGGGCCTTTAACACGAGCCAAAATCTCAACAGACGGGCGTCTTTGCTTTACACCTTTATGAGATACATGGACACCACAAGTGGGATTAAGCCCACGTCCTCGTGCTCAATCAGCACAACAGTGTAGCCATTGAACCACCATGGCTGGCAGAATTTGAGAGGATGCCCAAGAGAGAAGGACTTGACAGCCCCCACGGACCACTAACTAGGTATCGAAAGACCTCGAACTAATTCATCATTCACCAGCGCAAACTAAATGGACCAGAGCACTCGTGTTGTGTACTCTTCTCGTCCCGTTTAGTTTGCACTGGTTAATCATGAATGTATACCAACTAGCCCAGTTTTTTACCTTGAACAGCTTGCAAACCAATTTCAAAGCCAACTGCACATACACTTTGTTTACAAGTGTAAAAATATGTGACTCTCACATTTTTAATTTTTTCTTATTCCCTTTCATTTTCTGCATCACTCCAATACTTATGACGTGATTCACTTCCCTCCCTTTACCCGTCCCAACCCAAAATCTTGCAGAAGCCCACAGCCAAAGGCCCACAAATGTGCACCGCACTTGTTGGAGCACTATCTGTGCGACCCGGACATCTCGATGGCAGTGGCACCTTGGTCTTTTTCGAGCTTGTGCCTAGCACCTGCTTTACAGCTTTGTTGGCTTTGCAAAGCAAAATGATCACATCACAGGCACAGTGTCTCTCTGGCCCAACTGCTCTCTGTCGCAACCACACAGCACCATGGCATTATCAGTCATCGCCCTCTCTCCAAACAACGTCATCAGAGATGCTGCCCCCATGAATCTGCTTAGAGCCATCGCGATTAAAGTAAAACCAAAAAAGCTTGTCAAAAGACGAAAACATCACAACGTGCAAATATTCAAAACTTTCAAATATTGAAGCACAGAATGTGATGTTAGATTCAGCTTCGAATCAAATATCACCCTTCGAAAATTTCGAATAAATTCTCAAATCATTTCAAAGTTCGAAAGCGCAAATGGGAAGTTGTTTCCATAAACTTGGATACGTGAAATATTCCTTGTTAGAGACGAGAACGAGAAATGCTACTCTAAAACACATGCAAAACATATTCTTTACGACCAGTCAGATTTAGTTGAGCACGGGATGTATTCTGCTTTGGGCGTTAACGATTCACCACCGCAAATTTGGACCGGCTAGTAGTGGCGATGGGCTTTCCCACGGCACTACTACCGGACCACGCAGCTAAACAGCAGGAGGATGGTGCTTTTTGGAGGGCCTCTTACCTTAGCATATCGCCAACTCTGCCCACGGGGCTTCTCATTTCACAACTGAATAACTTCTTCACCCTCAATCTGCTGTGGTAAACTCTCTCTAGATAAGAAAGCCCAGCTGAATACTGGCATAGCCCTGGTTTTCTGATCAAATAGTGCGCAAAGCATATTTTTTAGATCGAACCTGTATATGGTTGCCCCAGCACATTTTCTGCATCTATGCCTGTACAGGTGCCGTCAAAAGTAATTGGATGGAACACAGTCTTGTAAATTTACAGGAATTTTTTCTTTCCAGAACTGCCTGGCTGCATTGGTGTGCATTTGAAGGAATCCTCTCTAATTGAAAAAGCTTCCCGCAAACCAGTAATGGCTGTCATAAAGCCAGTAAGACATATATTTTGTCATGCAGTTGAACCTCGTTATAAGAGACATGGATGTAAGAGACAAGTGGGTATAAGACACTATTCACCCACATGGTTGGCTGCCCTATCTTTCCCATTGAATTGACCCCCTTTTATAACAGACATCGGATGTAGGAGACAGTTGGTCACAAAGGACAAGTCATCCTTGAACTTTAATCAATAATCTCGCTTGTAACAGACATTTTAACTTCAGATGCAGTGCCACCAGTCACTAATTGCAGTTGCTTCCATTGTGGAAACAGAGGTGGACGACAGACGCCTGCAGTCGCTATTATTATAACTTCAGCAAACACACAGTGGTTCAGTCAGCTATGAAATGACGATGAGAAGCCCTGCCAATGGAAATGCAACTTACAGAAGTGGTTGAAGCTTACTGCCATCCATTGGAGTGCGACTGCAGATGCGGGCTCTCCCACGCGCGTAGCTCCCAATCAAGAAGCATCGCAGATGTTGAGTCCTGCAAACGTAATGAATAGCCTGAGCACACAGCGGAGAAGTTGTGCGCTCTGGCTATTCATCAGGCCTGTGAACTCAACATCTACGATTCATCTTCCACAAACAGTGAAAGGAAAAAAGCTTGTAGAATTGGTTGTAAAAAACAGTGTAAATACAGTCATGAAGCAAACAAAGATTCAGAACTGTTTCATAAATTCTGGGGGCTTTTGCAACATGCTGTAGCATTCTTTTGAGCTTATTTTAGTCTATACAGTGCCCACATTGAACTAGGGTCTGATTAGTAAGTGAAAAACATGGTTCCCTGCTTATAAGAGACATCTAGTATAAGAGACAGAAACTGCTTCATAAAGGGGTTCAACTGTATTCACAAATCCTTGTTTCAATTACTTATGACGGCACCTTCAAATCGTCACGTCTACCGACTACAGTGATTGAGGCATGCTTGAGAAATTGTAAACTCCAGTTTTCTTACTGCAAATTGTTAAATATTCACTTAAATTCACAACTAGTACTTGAACAAAGTCCTCATTCATTTCATATTCACTTCGAAAGCAAAGATCACTTTGTACTTGTGAACCCCTACAAAACAAGAAAAGCTCAAAGAAATCGAAAAACTTTGCCAATGCCTACAGCCAATACTACATGCAACATCATGAGGCAGAACAGAGAATCCCTGCCCTAAGTGCCTAGGCAAGCGACAGCTGACTCATCCTGCTGTGGCCTACAAACACAAAACTCCAACACTGCCACTAGCACAAAACACCTTCAGATAGGGAGGGGAACCCACAAGTAACATTGAGTTCACTGTACACCACTCACTGCCCAGAGTAAAGATACTGTCTACACTAAAAAAGAATGGAAGCTAAAACATCAGTTAGAGATGTACAGGGCAGAGAAATTGGCCATCAGAAAGGGAAATTTCTACGATAATTCCAAGGGCAGTGCTTTGCTTTTTGAGGCCCGAGCAGGTTGCTTGCGAAACCGCCGCGGTGGCTCAGTGGCTAAGGCGTTGCGCTGCTGAGCACGAGGTCGCGGGTTCGATTCCGAGCCGCCGCGGCCGCTTTTCTGATGGAGGGTGAAAAAGCAATAACGCCCTGGTGTACGAGATTTCGGCGCACATTAAAAGATTCCCAGGTGGTCAAAATTAATCCAGAGCCCTCCACTAGGTGCGCTCATCGCCTGCGTTGCATCGCTGCATTAAACCCTACAATCAATCAATCAATCAATCAATCAATCAATCAATCAGGTTGCTTGTGAACTAAGAGCTTTGTTGGAGAAGTATACACAAAATGATGGGGTATGCGTGGTCGCCAAAAAAAGAAACAGGAACTATGCGGCACATAGTGTTAGAATGCGAGAGTATCCATCTAAATCTTCAAGATGGAAATACGTAGTACTCGGCTTCCACAAGCCCTAGGATTTAAGGGTAGCACAGAGGGAGTTAACTGCAAGGCTGTTGAGGCGACTAAAAAAAGATTAGGACGCTGGTGGAAGAAGGGCCAAAAGGGGGAATTTTGCCTAGGACAGCTACCACCTGTAACAGACAAAATTTATTTTGAGCCTGCCCTAAGAGCAGTGCTAGAATTAAACCAGTAGTACAACATAGGAATATTAGATTATTTGGCAAGATGACATGTCATCACCCCATTACAAAGGGGATACCATTACAATCAATCAATCAATCAATCAATCAATCAAGCAAGCAAGGAAAGATGACTGCAGTAGAAAAACCGTGTGACTTCATAGAATTATGCTTGACATTATACTTAACTTGCTCACACAATGCAAAGAGGCTCTTATAAAGCGAAATCTCCACACAAATAAGAGACAGAGCTTGCTAAAGTTTTAAAAACAACAAAGTTAGTCATTTTGACACCACTTCAGATACAGCATACTGTGGGGGCGAATGGCGTTTCATATTTGAACCATGAGGACGTCAATTATTTCAAGCACCAGCTGTACAGGGAAACAAGTTTTGATTCTTGCTGCTGTAGTCAGTAGTGGTGAGAGTAATAGTATCAAGCTCACTCAGTGTTGTCAGCCGGATTCTTGATGGTCCGGAATTTTCTTCCGCCCCTGCATCCCCGTTCCCCGCCGCTTCCACCGTCGCGGAGCGAAAGTTGCCCCAAACCTGCAGAGACAAAACTCCCATCATGTTTTTGCTGGCAGTAAAATTCGAAACACGCTTACATCCCCAAAACAACCGAACATAACATTTCTGCACATTGGATCAACCACCAACAAGCAAATTTTCATAGCTGGTTAGTTACTCCACTTGCCATCATGTGAGGAGGAAACTCACAATGCCACAAGTTCAACTAAAACAAAACGTGTAGAAAGTAGGGTCATGCTAAAAGCAGATTTAACCTTTCTCTTAACCAATGTTCTAAGATATCAGTTGAACAAATTCTTCCTTGGAAGAGACTTGGAACTCCCGATGACATCCTTTTGATGTCCCCATTTTTTCCCCATTGTTGTTTTCTCTTGCTGGCTGTTGAAAATCAGTTTTGTTGAGAAAAAGAAGGGGTGATCTCGACGACAGTACATCTGACGTTTCACACTCGTGCAAGAAGTCGATCAAAGTGGCGACAATGAATGCCTGCCCCGGTCAGGCTATGGTCAGTCGGTTGCTGTACCCAAGCAGCACTCTCGTGCATATTCATTACATTTGTTTCCGAACTCCTTTACTTTCTACCATGGTGAGCTACAGTTGGTTCAGACAAGGCTTTGCTAAAGTAAAAACTGCGCAGTTACTCTGCACTCTGTTGTGAAGGGAAACTGAGCCGGTCACCATTTTTATGCAATCATTGCTGGGCAAGTGTCGATAAGGACTTTTTGAAGAACACCCGCTTAGGAGACCTGGCTTCAACAATGAAGGCTTTACTAATGCAGCACGACAGCAGTAGTAGGCATCCTCTAGCTCATGCACAAATTACGAGTGGGAGCACTACAAAAAAACAAAAACAGACGAATGGGCAAACACATGACAGAGCTCGCACGTGGCTCATTTACACTCGCGCAAGCTCGAGGATTTTAGTAAGATTGGTGACAGTAGCAGCATTGCAACCATGTGACAGCAGCAAGGAACACAAGCCCACTCAACAAATTGGACATTTTGTAATGTGCAAAGGCGATGCACTGCCTTCGTCTTTAAGCAGTAAAAATTTATAACATCAGTAAGTTGAAACGCTATGATGGTGGTGGGTGACTGCTTACCCTATCCTACTTTAAAGATTACTTCGAACGTACAGCACGTACCACCAAAGCAACTGGGACCGACTGGTAGCCCCATGAAATGCGTTGTTAATTTGTTAGAAACGTTTGGAATAGCTTCATTGCAGGTGACGCTGCACCTGCTGGCGGATCGCACAAACAGCCACGAAAGCAGAAGTGCATTGTGGTCGGCCGGGTGCTTTTTCCTCCGGCCAGCCAGGAGAACCAATCAACCTCCACTGGGCACAGTTCTCCTAGGGATGCTGAAAGGGTGAAGCGCTGTCCACAGGTTTGCTCTGGCCGGCCGGCCGCGTTCGACCACTCGCCCACCAGCTAGAACGCCACTTCAGCATGGCCATAAAGGCTGCATTCTTCTCAATTTCCGTTTCAAGATCTCCAATTTTGATGGTCGCTTGCCCCACAAATACGCATATTTCAGCTGTCATATTTTGTATCTAGCCGTCTTTCTAGGCAGACTATACGGAAACAACTTTTTCGAGAAGTTGAAATTTTGCGTGCAGTTGGCCTTTAACTCCAACAAACATTTCAGTCAGTGTTTTAACTCAAAGGTGGCAACTGTCTGAGACAATGTAATAACAAAGCTCTACCATTGCCAAAATACGGTTTCCACTCAGACATGGATACAGAGGGTGCCGAAAAACTCGAGGCCCACTCACGTCTTCCACGTCCCGGTCAGAGACAGTGTAGACGTGGGCGATGTCGTGGAACCCGTGGCCCATGATCCCCTCGGCAGTGTGACCCAGGCCAAAGGTGTGGCCCATTTCGTGGAGCACACCTCCCAGGCTGCTCGAGTAGCATGCCGACAGTGTGCCCCTGCGAAGATTTACCAGCCGCAAGTGGACAGGAAGGATAGGAATTATCAGGAAAAGCCACAACAAATACACTGACATTAAATAAATAATGTAGAAACCCACTCTGTTAACTGGAAGGTCCAATTTTTGCTACATGTCTCAAGATTCACTGTCTTGGGGCATGAGAATGCTAGCAACTCCACGGCTGCCAATTCCTTAAAGGAACCACAAAGACAACATGCAACTTTGCATTATTCGAAAGCTTGGACAGATCATCATCATCAGTAGCCTATCTACACCCACTGCAGGGCAAAGGCCTCTCCCATGGATCTCCAATTATCTCCGGTCCTGTGCTAACTGCGACCAATTTATCCCCGCAAACTTCTTGATCTCATCTGCACCCACCTAACTTTCTGCCGCCCCCTGCCACGCTTGCCTTCTCTAGGTAACCACTCCGCTACTTTTAATTACCAACGGTTATCTTGCCTTTGCAATACATGCCCGGCCCACACCCTTTTCTTCTTCTTAATTACTACTAAGATGTCTTTAACACGCGTTTGTTCCCTGACCCACTCCGCTCTCTTCTTGTCCCTTAATGTTACACCTATCATCTTCCATTCCATTGCTCACCGAGTCGTCCTCAAGTTTAAGTTGAACCCTTTTAGTGAGCTTCCAAGATGTCTCCCCGCTAGGTGAGTACAGATCATACCTCACTGCAACTCTATTCGACAGGAAATGTTGCTGCCAATACCAAGATAGTAAGGTTTACAGGAACCATGGGCTCAAAATTCCCTGCTTACTGCAGCACAATGTGACAGGGCAGGGACCCAGTGAAAAGACTCGGTGAACCGATCAAAAACAGTGGAAAAAATTTACCATTCCTGCCTAACGAAAATTGAGAGAAGCCCAAAAGCTTTCTAACATCAAAAGTGCATCAAAACTTCACTAGAAGTGCATCCAATCGACCGCCAAACCTTCAACGACCCAAATTTCACATGAAGCACGAACCCATGCGACGATTTTTTTGCGCACCAAGTAAACGCATCTACGAACGATCTAAATGTTTCCGATACGTGTTTATGAGATATAAGTATACTATTGTACTTCTTCTTCACGATAGGTGCGTGTATTGTCTTACCTAGAACCGTTCCTCATTCATGATTTTAAATTAACCAGTTTGGAACAACGGAAGCCCAGTTTCACGCACACACCACGTCCAGAGATCTTATCAAAGCTTTTCAGTCGACCAACCAGCCTATGGGGAAATGCATTACTTTGACAGGACGCGATCGGTCCCACTAAGAAAGCTTTCACTTTACAACTATCCAAAGCTATTGCAAGATAATATAGACGATAGGGGCGATGCAGTGCACAAACACTGGAAGATAAGGCCGCATAAGCCAGAACGCATCTGTTTATACGCTAACTCCTCCCCTCTCGATACTGTCATCCTCTGTGCATCCTGTGCAGCTACCTTGCTCTCCACTGGCACATACAGCAGCCACTGTTCCTAGTGTGGTCAGTGATACACCCACTTCCAGTTCCGAAGTAGCCACAGTGCTGAAGAGAGGCTGAATAGAGGGCTGACTACTGTTCTTCGGCAGAGCGAAGAACAGTAGCGGAAGACGTGCTTGTAACTCCTAACATGCGTTGTCTAGCGACGCTCTTTCTTCTTTCTCACATGCCATCCTTTCCCTCCATGGAACTTGATTAAAAGGCTTCACACCGACAGGAACATTTTTTTTTACGAAGTGGGACACCTAAGTAGTAACTCTCAAGCTAAAAGGAGTGGCCACCGGTAACCCCAAACAGCAGACTTATCAAATGCACGACAACACTGCAAAGCACGCTTCTACACAGGTAGCATAGGTGAGCAGATGGTACAAAAGTACAGAAGTACAAAAATACAGCTGTCCGGTGAAGCTGTCTTAGAGCACTGACGTACAACATTATATGCTGGCACTAAAGGTGGTGGGACTAAAGGTGACTCTAAAGGTGACATTAAAAATGACAAAAGGACTAAAGGTGACACTAAATGTGGTGGGAATTTGAGCGAAGCATAGCACAGCCACTACAAACTTTGTGGCAAGAATACGAGCTTGCTGCCAAACGAAAAAGAAGTGGTATTTGGCTGACACATTTGGGACACCACTATCATTAGGGCAGGATCTCTTTCTTCTAAAATGTTTGAAACGTGTTATTTGACAGTCTGGATTTGTTTGTTTCGTTGCCAACTCAACTCAATAGCGAGAAATCAAATTGAAAACCTTACACAGTGTTTCCAGACAAGCTAGCTTGGCCAGTTTCTAAACTCAACTCAGCAACGAGAAATCAACTTGGCAAACTTATATGAAGCAGCCAGAAAAGCCAGCTTGGCCAGCAAATGACCGCAGCAAGTACAGTAAGCAAACACCAATGCCAGCCATAATGGGCACTCCTTCCTTTCATCATCATCATCATCATCCTGGTTGTGTCCACTGCAGAACTAAAGTCTCTCCCAGAAATCTCCAGCCACGTCCATCGAGTGCTGAGTCTGCCCTTTCCTTCCTCAAAAATCTTCGTATCTCATCACTACAGTATTTCATCCCTCCCTCTCGTCCCTCCTCTTCCTTTAATAACTTTGGTGCGTATGGGTGGATGAGCAAGGAATCGATAGCTTATTTCCCTTTTCTGCAGAGACCTGACAGAAGAGGGGATGCAGGATAAAAAGCATGGGAGCATCCCGTGCCCCTTGGTAACACCACAGCAGAGGTTATTGTGAGCACGATCACAAAAGGCAATGACGGATGTGAAAATTCAACAGCAACACCATCCCCATTACAAATACTAATTATTACGACAGCAAGCGAGATATCAAGGTTCTCTCCACAGCTGCCAACGTCTTCCACAGTCTCTTGCAAGAACGTTTTTTTACAGAGGCATACTTTCCTCAGACACCTTGCCGGCTTTCAACACTCAGCTCTTGCTTACGGTAGCATCATAACGAGAACAAGCCCCACCCCAAAAAAGCAAAGATGTGTTTCCACAAGCTAAGTCCAGCGCAAAAGGCAATCCCCCCTCTCACCTGTAGTTGCTGTCGTCCATGAAGCGAAGACGATCCACCAGCCGCGAGTCGTACAGTCTTTGCGGAAGCTCTTCAATGCTACGTGCCCAGGTGTACAGGCAACCTGTCCCGCATAGTGCCAGTCCACCCGCACCTATCATAACATGGCCCGACGTTCGACTCAACACGTCAGCATGAGTCTTTGGTTCCACACCGGCCTGGTAACGAGTCCAGGACAGGAAGGCCACAAACTTGCACCGGTCACCGTCTCTGAGCTCCGAGTTCATCAGCTCTGTCGCGACGTAGCTCCAGACGTCTTCTGCTGTCATCCCAATGGCCTCATCGTAGCAAAGCTTACTTCTGAAGACATGCACAAGTGGCTTGCCAAAGTCCTTGCTCTGCTCCAAACGGAACGACTTCCCGGACATTCCAGAGGCGGCGAGACTTTCGGACATTGTCGTTTGGAGCAACTGCATTCCAAGGGCAATGCGGTCGCGGGCGCTTTCGACGGAACAGTCTTCATCTTGAGGCCCCTGGAAGTGACCTTCGTCAGGTGCATCGCGACATAAGACATAGACGAGCCTGATGTAGTTGGATGGGAAAGAGGAGAGCGGCTCGAAGACTAGTGTGAAGCTTTGGCAGGTCTCTTCACTCTTCAAGACCAGCTCGTTTTTGCCCAGCACAAGTAGTACAAGGAACTTAAACTTTCCATCGATCAGTGGCCAGGAGGTGAAGGCATCAGGGTTCTCACTTGAACAGTTTGCCACAAACACCGAGCTCGACGCTTCATCGGAAGGACAAACGCCACATAATAATGCCAAGGGGTAACGAACGATGTCACCGACTTTGCGGTTTGTAATTTGAACTTCATCTTCACAATATTTTGAGAGCTTCTCATTTAGTTCTTTTTTTCATCATCTCACAGTTTGCATCATCATCGTTAACCTATTGAAGTCCACAGCACGATGGTAGCATTTCCCATTGACTTCCGACCAGTGCAGTCCTGCGCTACTCGAGCACATTCTTTTCCCCTAAATTTTTTAGCAGGAGTTTACCGACCACCTTTTAAAGAAAGAAAGGAGAGCGAAGCTAGGTGAGTTAGATGTAAAAGGTCACTTTTATTTACTTTCCTTGGATAGCCTACGCGTTGTGCACTTCTCGAAGCCCGAATAGGGTGTGTCATGAAATGCAGCAGGAACTCTTGCCGCCACTTTCCGCCTCCGTCTTGGACACCTGGGAGATGTAGCTGTGCTCGAACTTCTTGGCCAGCCACTCGGGCACGGGTGCATTCCAGTTCTCTGGCGGCTTGTCCCTCAATTCCCACACGTTGTTCTCGAGGCTGGCCTTGAGACGGTTTTCCTTGCGCTTCTCCTCACTCTGCACCACAGCCCTCTGTCGACCAACCAAAGAAAATGGGAAAAAAACAAAAATTGCTTTGGTCCTTTCCCTTAACAGGGCCATGCAGACAAAATACAAGTTTGTTTTGTTCGAAAGATTTTGTGTTTTATAGCCCTCCCAGCACCTGTCCGGCAGCAAACGATGTCATATCACTGAGAAATTAATAAATTTAGGTTAAAATTTTGATTATCCCGCCAAATTACGTGTTTTCGTGACGTCTGCCATGAAGTCACAAGGACGGGTATTCAAATGAACTTCCACTGCGTGATTCGGCTCTGCAGCCTTGCTTACCATCAGTCCTCCCAGATGGCGCCCCCATACTGAGCTGCGGACCACTGTCCGCCGTCTCTTTGTTCTTCACCGTATTTGCACCTGGCTTGGTTTTGTTATGGTAGTGTAATCGTTTCGTGAAACATGGGGTATGCTCGACAAAAAGGGTCATGTAAGACAATGTCACTTACGCCAATCGGCCAGTGTCGTGTAAGACAACTCCAAAGGGGTGGATTGCAGTGCAACTAAAACAAGCACAGTGCGCCCAGTACCAAGAGCAGTGTGCTACGGTACATCTATGTGCAAGTGTATTTTTGTAACTTCCATTGTTAACCCCACCATTCTTACTGCTGTAAAATTATTATGCATTACATTTAAGCGCGAATAGCTCGTTCGGCAAGCTTATAAGCCCTGCCTAGTTTGCGTTTGCTTTTGCCAGCCTCAGCCAATCACACAGCTCAGCATATGACATCATAGGTTCTGTTACGGGGAATGAGCTAATGGGTCGCATAGCCATTCCATTTTTTCTTCTTAATTATATAGCTTATTTGTGCGAAGTGTGTGTTAAAACTGGTGTCAGTATGATTCTAACGAGGCAGTCTTTCGAACGAACCAAACTTGTATTTTGTCTCCATGGCCCCTTTAAAGTGGCCGTGAGGACAAAATACAAGTTTCATTCACTGAAAACACTGCTTTGTCATCGATAAGAATGACAAAAATTTTGTCACAAACTCTAAGCAAGTAACCGAGATATTAAAAACATATGAAGCAGTGGTGACTCCCCGGCCACATTCCGGCAGTTTTTCTACGACGTCACAGAATCTTACTTACGCAATGGCTGAGCGCCGACCTAGGCCCCCGCAAAGAAACCCAACTGGGCAATTGTAGCAGGGCCTCTAGTCCTGTTTGACCACATCACTTGAATGTTAACATGCAGTTAACACACTGATAATGATGTTTTTAGGGCTGGCCCATAATACGTGAATTCTGCCCATATCGCGTCACTGTACGACGCAATTAGAAAGTTTTCCTATATTTCATGCGTTTTTTTCCATCTTCCGTGACTGAGAATGGAGCTGAGTGAGTTACCAAAGGCTAGTTCTTTTAAAGTGAAGAAAGTTGCATTTTTTCTTTATGGCTCCTTTCAGCTTGTAGGTAAGGAGGAGTAGGATAAAACATTACTGCTTCTTATCTTGAAGGCCAATCCACATAGGGGACCACATAGGGGACTAAAGGAAGCATGGACCGCAGGATCCACTGCACTAATACCACCTCACGGCATTCTATGTACTTAAACCCCAGCAGCCAACAACTTTTGCAATGTTAGCTCTAAGAAATATGTTGTAGCATACAGAATGCATACACGTAACTTAGAGCATGCTTGAATGAAGATCAGTATGCTTAAGTGTCGTGAAATTGGTGTCCCTGCTTGGCTGTCGTTTCACCGCTCGCCATTTTAGCGGCGAGAAAAGGCGCACAGCGTAGCAAAAGAGTGTTTCCACCTGCTTTGCTGCACCCGGGTCGGCTGGCCATGTTACTGTCGCCTCGTTCTTGAGATCACATCAGCGAGTGCCATGCTGCTTTGCCTTCAATGTACTCTCTGTCAGTCTACTGCCAGCTCTGACCCTAATGGGGTGTCAAAAGTGTGTTGCTTTGTCGTATTACCCTCTGTGCCGGTCCGTTCTGTATTTCCTGCGCGTGTTAAGAAAGTAAATAGGCTTTGTTTAAACAGCCATCCCATGCCCCGACTCGTGCCTCCGAAGCCCACTGGCGTTACTCTTCGGCATGGACCTATCACCAGTTGGCGCCGGTTTGTCATACCTTCCTTTTTTTTTACCAGAAGATAATAGTATATGAAAACATTTAAAAAACTGGTCCGTCGCATTTTTTTTGTAATTAGTAAATTTTTTTAGCAGAAAAAGACCTCCCCTAAAAATAAATTCTTGTAAGACGTTTGCGCTGCTTTTTCCATATACAGGAACACTTTCGGTTATGTACCAAGACAAGCCCGCACCAACACACTCATCCAAGTTCATTATAAACCCGCAGTATGACAGGAGTCTGCAAAGCATGTCCTTTAAAAATTGGCCTTTCTTAGTTGGAATCTAGCACTTCTTCGACAGACATAAGTAACAAGGACATCTAAGCACTCTTCACACGTAAGATACTCACAAGTGCATCAAGGTCCTTTTTCTTCCTCCAGAGCATGCAGTTGTCGTAGTCTTGCTGCCATTGGCTGCAGTCTAGGGTAGTGCCATGGACAAAGTACTGGTGAAACTTTCCCCGGATACCTTGGAGGCAAGCCAACAAAGCAGCAAAATTACTAACTGCTGAACACAGTAAATCACGAGCGACAAGATTGGCACCAGAGCCCTCACTCACTTTTGCAGTCAGAGTGCTCTTCACTGTACCATTCACATGGTCTCACCTGCAGCAAAACACAGAGACGCGACAGAATTAAAAGGCACGACTCCGAAGGCAAAGCGTGTGATCAACTCTAGGCATATAAATTATGGTGCAGCAAACTCAGGAGCTGGAAAGGTAACGCACAACTTAATTGGCCTGCAACCAGCACTTCTGTTTCTTGAAAAGCAAGAACCTTGATAACAATGACCATTATTTGTTCTCGATGCATGCATTCATTAGTCATTGCATATTAAAAAGGGCGTCATTCGAACAGTTGGAACTTCGAAGCACGGGGAAGCCAGATCTCCAAAGATTTTTTTTTAAGGGGGAGCGGGGGGGTGTGTGTGGGGGGGGGGGGGGGGGGGCAGAAAATTACGATAACACCACTAAGCCCACATGTTTGCCTCGGAGGCCTCTCTAGCTATTAAATTTCGTGTCGCGCATTACAGACGTTAAGGACGGATCTCTCTCTCTTTCTTTGCGTGCGTGTGTGTTTGCGTGCGCGTGTGCGTGCGCGCGTGTAGGGCGCTAAAGAATGCTTATGCACATTACAATATCTACAAGTACAAAAAGCCCAGGTACAATTTCATTATCTTTTTTTAGTCCGTTTCGAGTGGCTATAAGTAACAAGCCACTTGTGATTTTATTTGTACTCATGTTGGGTGGAACCAGGCGTACAGGGCCGCAAAAGGCAGAATTGCCCATACCAGCCAGGCTTGCTAGGCTTGTTAAGCTTGCAGAGCTATGAAAAGTGTGTCGAATTCTACTCGTCTGTCTTCCGCCCATAACGTTATTCGGTAGCTTTAAATTGACAGACATTAAGGACGCCTCACGATAGCAGCATGCCGGCGGGATAGCTGCGCGAGGAACAACCGTACGGGCGTGATGCAGAAGCCGGGAAGCGATTACGAAATTCACTGCGTCGTTTGCTGAAATTCCATGGAAGCAACCCCACGGCAGGGGACACAGAATGGAGAAAAAAATAACAATACAAACGAAGACAAACAGCAGCAGGAAAGCATTCGACCACACCGGCGCGACGTGTGTCAGCAGCGGTCACATCGGTCGAGCCACCCGGCTTTTTTCGTTCCTTCTGCAAGCCATGCAGGCACAGCCGGATCACTTCTAACAGCAACAAATGGTGCCTTTAGCTACTGCCGTGACACAGCACTCACCATCCAAGCATTTCGAGGAACATTATCTGCATTTTCTGGCGAAACCCTAGCAGTTTCCGTGCGCAATGCGCTACTGAGCGCCGCCATGTTGCTGCGATAGCAGTGACTCCAAGGACTCTGCTATCAGCAAAACTTGAACTATGTTTTTTAAATAATAATGGTAGTAGTTTTTACTCAAAACAATTAGCCAGAAAATTAGTATTCAAACACATTATTTTACTACTTAAAGCTTTTAAGAGCATGTTTTCGGTTTCGGTTCCGGTACCAGGAGTGAACCATACAGTTTCTTACTAATATCCGACTCCTTCATTTTAAATAATCTGCTAATATGAAGCTTTATTAGGCGAACAGCTTTGTATGGCCCCGTCCTTGCGATATTTTCACCTTTAAGAACTTGCTTTTACGCTTGTGCAGAAGACCTTGGCGTCTGTTGAATACAATTAAGCTTTTTTTTTTTCTTCCTCTTCCTTTATGTTTTTAGTTTTTTTTCCCTATGTCCTTTCCTTAACGTGTTTCTGTGGACTTCCACTTTTGCAACAATCCTTTCGAGCAATAAACACCAGTTGTAACTTGTAAGTCAGCATGCCGCGCACTCGTTCATCTTCTGTGTTCAAGCACGAATCCCTCTCTCATACTGAAGAAAAAGAAGACAGCGCTACCGCACGTGCTGTGATCCCGGTCCTGTCACTACCACTACCACGTAGGCAGGAGCATGAAGCGGCAGAGGTTCTACCGTTGTGCCTGTTACCCGAAAAGTGACATCGTGGTTCCAGAATTGGACATGAGAGTGAATTATCTCGGCCGCGATGCCTTCCTGCGGGAGTTCAGCACAGTAAGTGTGCGGCTATCTACTCTGCAATATCAACTACGTGTCTCTTGGAACAGCTCCCTGATAAAGGTTACGTGTCACTTGGAACAGCTATCTGTTGGCTTGATCTCTCGGGGCCGGGCCGCGGGCTCAAATATTGAACAAGTGGAACATTTTATCCCTACGCCGTTTAAAATTCTAATCGCTTCAATAACTAATTCAAATTATTTTTATGGAAATGTTCTGCTAATCGGTTCAACAGTTTCCCCTCCAACTTGTGGTGAGCTTGTGGTACAGTCATCCCTTGTTCAAGAATCCACCTTGGAATCACTTAACACGCTCAGTGGTTTTAATGGTGAAAACAAATCATTCAAAGGTAGCAAGAAAAAAAGGAGGCTGAGGGTTTTTTTTTTTTTTTCGTCGTGTATAACTTCATGACGATAACTAGACATGCATATGTTATACGCGATCGAACTAACCTTAAACTTACAATAACCGATGATAACGTAAAAAAACCGCATAAAACCGATGAGCACCATGTGGCGAGTTCACTTTCAGTTGTGGCAAAACCCAGGCTCATAAATTACGGAAATGGTGCCTTCGTGATAAGCCTCGTGCTGGCCTCGTGTCAGGCCTAGGTTTAGCGCACTTGGATTGTACAGGGCTGGAAACTCACATCTACCGAAAAAGTTTTTGCTTCCCTTGCTCTACTATAATTGAGTTATGCCTAAAATTATTTCTACGTCATGTATTGATGATAGAGACGCTGTGAAAAAAGCCCTCATGCTGGAAACTGGGTTGAAAGCTTTTTTTTTTTTTTTTTGAATAAATGCGTTAAATTAATCTATGAATTTGTTATTCCTGCCGAATGATCGGTTAAACTGTATAATCGGCGCCCATCCCTAGAGAACACTAATGCATGATTTGTCCACTTTGTTGTACGTCCTGCAGCAGCTGCGCTGGTACGGCTTCGGCTCCCCGGAGCAGAAAGAAGGCATCATTGATAGGGTAAGGCACAATCGATCGACTGAACGACTGAAGACGAGCTTTGCTACCTGCAGTTGTTTAAAAAAAACAATGCAAGGGTTTGTGATTAAAACAACCTTTAAGCTGTACCGATCGAGTTTTACGCATTTATCACTGTATTTTCCTAAGCGGTGTTTTTGTTTCTTTACTGTTGGATTTGTTTTTCAATGATGCTGACTACCCGAACCCCCCTCCCGGCCGTCGCATGAGGCACCAATGTTCAGTAACATTTACAGTAATCCCACGTTACCTCGACGTCGTAAAATACGGTGAACATTTTGAGATAAGTGGAGTTTCGAGATAGCGAAAAGTAGTAATATTGTGGCCAGGTCACTGAAACAAGCTAATGCTGGTAACAATTGAGCTCCACTGCACAGCTGATCGCTTTCAAAAAGTTCGTGGGAAAAACGAATTTTTATTTTTGCGGAAGAAGAAAGAACTGCGTGATGCTTGCCTGTTTCGAGTTCGCCTCCTGTCCCAGAAAAGCACTCTCCAGCTGCTCAACGCATCGCATCAATTGTTGGTCGTCACCGCTACATTCCACCTTGTTGCGAATAAGCAGGCGCAGGATCTTTGTTGTTCCAGTCGTTGTAGGCACTTCTCGAGGCTCCTCTTCGTCCTCATGATCCGCTGCATCGTCCACAGCTCTCTCAACGATGTAGGCGTCGGTCCGTATTGCGGTACTCGTACGTACATCGTATATTTGCCGTTCATGACTGCGTTCGGCGCATATTGGGAGCTGAACGGGGACCTTATCAGCTGCCTGCAACGGACTTTGCCTTGTGTCCTCTCTGTCAACATTTCGATATATCCGTAATCCCCAAAAAACCGTTTCGAGATAAAGGGGGGCTTATTGGAGGTGAATGCACAAAAGTTTCGACTTAACCGATATTTCGGGATATCCGAGTTCGAGTTAACGAGGGATTACTGTATTTAGCATCTAGCAAAGTTGTACTAGCTTTCACAGCAATTAATGCTCGTGTACGTCCGTAGCTTCACGTCAGGGGTTTATCTAGAATTTCGATTTTGGTGGGTGTTGAAATTCTCCAGGTGTATAAATCCGGCAAGGTGCTCGGGGTTCGGAAAATTTTTTTTTGTAAGGGGGGGGGGGGGGGGGGGGGGTGTATAAATCCCTGCTTCATATGTTACCTAGAGTGAACGATCGAAGACGCGGCAACAGTGACGGTGGTAACGAAAATAATTGTTTTTGCAACGATCGATCGATCGCTAAAATGTCGCAAAATATCAGGTTGCGCTGTAAAGCATTTCTTCATATGTACGTTGGAAAAAAAAAACATCACCCTGATGTCGGGCGAGCCCTGTATGAAAACACGTAATGAAGACAGGACTGTGCACGCGGTATATAATAATTTCATTCCGCAATATCGTGCGCGAGTTGACAGTGATCGTAAGCAATACGGGCGCCGCCTTGTGGAGCGGGCCCAAGCAGCCCCTTCAAACTAAACGATCGATTACTCCGTTCTGAAACAACGAATACCTTACGTTGAAGGCAGAAGACAACATGGGAATATATGTTCTAATTTTTCTAACTGAGTAACTTGCAAAAAAAAAAAAAAAAAAAAGTGGAGGTGCCGGGGTTCGAACCCGGGGCCTCTCACATGCGAAGCGAGCGCTCTACCACTGAGCTACACCCCCAGGACGGAGACGTGGCCCGTAAAAGACGAGTACATAGAGGCGTTTCAATTTTAGACGCTTGTCAATTAAACCATCGCCTCCTGTATTTTTACAATGCCTAACGCATCAGCCCGGACCGCCCAATCAAGCCCTCTCCTTCTACTCCGGCCACTCTCCCAGTCATGTGACCGGTCTTGGGCGACGCGTGGTCGGCGTGGTGGAACGCGGCAACTTTGGCAAAACATGCTCCGCCGCGGGTCTCAGTTTTCCAACGCTGGCGAGAGCGCAGTCACTTCGACAATCTCAAACAAAGCCTCTCTCGAATTCAGTTACGGTCGGGTGATGCCGGTTCAGCTCGGGGCCCCACCTTGCGACATATGGGCGCTGCAGGTGTACCGCTCACTCCCATTGGGAAGCGGGCGATGCGTTTGGCATTGTAAAATACAGGAGGCGATGATTAAACCTTGGTATGACCTCCAAGAGTCCGAAGGGTCGCAAGCGATTTCTCGTTCCACAACATGGGAGGATAATCAAGTGTACCTACTGACCACGACCGATAAAGCCGGCCGTGGTTACTACTGAACGTGCACATGCCCCCTGTGTCCACCTCGCGTGCATGGTGCCGTCCACGCACATTGCGACAGCCTCGCGGGCATCGATGAACAGCCGCCGAAGTTGTGCCGGCGGCTAACGGAAGCTGCCGCTCTGCGCGTAGACTGTCACTCGCTTCTGTACATTGTGAGGCTCTGTGAGGAAAATTACAAATGCGTGTTCTCGCCCGATGTTGGCGCGCTATGTGAAGCACGTGCCCTGTCTTGCTGGGGCTGTCCTACTAAATGTGGCACAGGTTAGAGTTCGAACGTTCGAAGTATCAGGGGTTGTGAGGCGTGGTGGTATGTGGGCTTAAAAAGTGCTAGTGCGAGTGCTTCAAGTATTCTGCGGAGTTTTTCGGTAAAAATTCACTGCGGCAGGGATTTTAAATTTCAAGTAAATACTAAGGGACGCCATCGATGGCTGAAGGAAACAAAGCGCCTCTTACGTGTGCTTTCTCACCAAAGGAATAAATGCGACACACAGGTATAGGGTAACGGCAGTTCAAAATCTCAAACATATGTGGGGCATTTGACGGGTGATCTGTTGGAAAAACTTCTAATGCTTGCGTTTTTTTTTTTAAATACATTCTTACACATTTTGCGGAGGGAACAAGGAATCCGGGCACAACCAAATTGCGGTCAGAATAATGAGAGGCAAGCAAGAATAAACGAAAAATTCTGCTGATTTAATTAGTGCGAAGTCCACGGACATTCTGATAAAAGCAATCAAACTTCTTATTACTTGCCTTCATCATCAATACCCTGCGTAATAATAATAATAATAATAATAATAATAATAATAATAATAATAATAATAATAATAATAATATAATATAGCGCGCGAGCGCTGCAAAGCGGAATGCGCCTGTCTTTTGGGCCCTGGCGATCCAAATTGTGCAGTTTTTAGGCTTTATAGGTGCGTGGCCAATCGGTCGATTGGCCACGCAGGTGGCCAGGTGGTTTATAAGTTTTGGTGGCCAGATGGCCAGGTGGTTTATAACAGGTGGTTTATAAGTTTTGGTTCGCAAGTTTTGGGTAAACTAGCTGGTTGGGAGGAGTACGTTATACGAAGCGCGTACTGGCAGGACAATAAATGCGGCACGTAGTTCGCATTCGCGGGAAGCTTAAATGCTGCCTCAGGAAAAAAAAAGGCAGTCAGGCAGTTGAAAGGCCACACGCATTTTTTTATGAAGTTCAAGAGCACATTGTTCACCCGCGCTATCGTTGGAAATCTCGAGGTGGTGCACGAAGAGTTTAAATTGCCTTAAAAAAAAAAAGGCAATCAGGCAGTTGAAAGGCCACACGCATTTTTTTATGAAGTTCAAGAGCACATTGTTCACCCGCGCTATCGTTGGAAATCTCGAGGTGGTGCACGAAGTTTAAATTTTCAGGAGATAGTAGCCATTTTACGGGTCATGTGCCGGTTGCTCAGAGCTGCTAAGAGGAGTTTGCGGGCTGCTTAGGCTCAGTTTCAGTAACATATAGACGAAAATTGAGTTGTGATTCTTGTAGGGTCGCGCGATTCTGCTGCGGTTCTTTTTTGTGCTTCATTGGCTAAGTGCTTTAACTGCGCGATAAATACCGACAGGAAGAAATGAATCAAGATGGAAATGAACATATTAACAAATAAGTAAAGAAAGAAAGGCGGAGATAGATGAAGATAAAGAAACTGGTCGCCATCCCGCCCTGCGAAAGTGGATGTCCAACAAAGCTGTTGCAAACCCCTACAAATAGTGATGGAGGAGGGTATGAAATGTTTCTCGCCGTCCCGGCAGGCCTGTCGCTTGCGCTCGGCTAGTGTCACTAGATGAGGGTACAGAATATCCGCACTCTTTTCTACTATCGTTCCGTGCCGCCGCCATGATCATTGGTCAGTTCGCATCATGGAGAAAGAAAAAGTTCTTCCTCCATGGTTCGCATTACGTAACATTTGTTTGCACTGCAACGGTTCATGGGTGCCGCCATTTTGTTTATGCGTTTTACTCGGTCAACTCTAGTAGGTTTAGCTTGTTCTCCCTACTCTGCGGCTGCGCTCGACTTAAGTCGTTCCGAATGCGAATCAAAGATAACGCGTGTAACAGCATTTCAGCAGCAGAATTGTGTCCAAAGATGCGGCAAATGCCATGGGTCCTGCCTAGCCTTTATTTAGTGACGCTAGTCCTGCCTACCCTGACGCATGCTCTCGGAGTCTTGGGCAAGAACTGTTCTATTTAGTGCCAGTAGTCCTGCCTAGTGTTGCGAACCGGGGTAGCGTGGTTGAAGAGGACCGTGGTTGGTGTCGTGCCGGGGCAGTCATGATGACGAAGTTTAAGGAGAAGAAAACTTTATGTACAAGTATTTGCATCTCGATATCAGAGAACAGGCAGTGAACCCCTGCGCGCAAGAGATTAAATAGGCACGTCGGGTCCGTCCCCTTTCACCCTTTCCCTCGGCTGCTGTCAGGACCGCACCAATCACAAAATTCATGGCGCTGAGAGCAACACGTCCACCCATGCGCGCACGCGCACACACACCGAGAGACCCGCTCCTCTCTTTCACAGGTGGGCATGGTTGCCTCCGCCGTGGCAATCCGCCTGGGGTCGGACCCCCCATTGTCCTTTCGATGTTGAACCGCCAGGAAGACGTCTTGCGTTCCTCTGTCGTAATATTCGTCGGGTGGCTCGCTGAAGACATCTCCAGCGTCGTCAGACACGCCACAAAAGGGCATGACAATGATGCGCAGGCACGCCCCCGAAGCTTGCCATGCGGGGCGCCAAGCGATGCTATTGTCAGCACCGCAGCTGGCCGGTTGGCGCTTGAGGAGCCGCGAGGTCGCCGAAAGGGTTATTGTCCAGTGGCGGCATAGTTCACCGCGGTGTCATCATCGACACACCGGGTCATCGAACGTCGATGAGGGAAAGCACCCGAACGACGGCAGGCTTTGGTGCTCGACCCGAGAAATATCGAAGACGGGTTTCACAACACTAGCCTTCAAACATAATCTGAGAACATAATCTTTACCAGGAACACATGGGGAGGGGTCCCATTGTTCACAGCCGCATTATCATACACAATGCAGTTTTGATACTTGTTTTGTGGTTTCCTTAAATGAATTCTGAGCCCTATGCGGTGTGCCTGATTAGCCTTACGCATGCGCTCGACGTCTTAGGCCTTGGCGCTTTGGCGGTTTTGTCCACGGAGATGAACTCGTTTAGGGGTAGAGGTAAACGAAGCAAGTACAACGGAGAGAAGGGAGCTAGAAAAAAGACAGACGTACGGAATATAGTGTGACAGAATATAGTGTGGCATATGTACAGGCGGTTGTCCTTAAAAATCGGTTCCTATTTCCCTCTAGAATGTAGCAGAATGGAGAATAAATGATCACTTGCGTAAACATAATCGCAATGTGAAAGGGGGCTGACAGTACGCTTGGCGGCTCACTGTAAGCAGCGTGGGTGCGTATCAAAGTCGGAACTGTACACTGCGTTGGGCAGAAGTGCCAATTAGACAGAGAAATTATTGAAGCGGAATACATTGTGCCGTTCGGTGACGGCGGTGTCAGTGTGAATTCGGTCTCTTTCACTGCGAAGGAACTTCTTTAATTAAACGAAGAACGTGTTGGCACTGGACAGCAATGGCGGACGGATTAATTGCACTGCGTTTTTATCTGTTGTTTATCTGTTTCATGCTGTTCTTGTTGCCATATGTTACATGTATATACAGGTTTTGTCTTGTTAGACATTCCGTTGTTAGTCCAATACTGCGCATGTCCCTTTCTTGACTTTGTGTGTGCTTTTGTGCGCTGTAGCTTCAGTTGTAAAACCATTTTTCCAAATGTGCACCGCAGATGAACAATCCCAAAGCTGCCATGTTAACTGTGCGAGAATAGTAATTGGAGAATGGTGCAACCACGGCTGTGTAGCTAAAGGTATTCTCCATCGCGAGAGGTATTGCATGCCTGCTCACGTTAGCACCTGACACAATTTCATCACCTGTGCGCGAATTCTGCCCCCTCACCTATATCCATCTCCTGGGCAGATCAAGGCTGTCGTGACCTCTCGGGCCAGGGAACTGAGAGATGCCAACAAGAGTAAGGAGGAGGCCGACAACAGGTGCAACATCCCCCTCGACAGGGGCGTCTACGAGCTCAAGGTATGCATTCTCGTGCGTTCTCGCTTGAATACGCACACACATATAGCACGCATGTATGTATGTATGTATGTATGTATGTATGTATGTATGTATGTATGTATGTATGTATGTATGTATGTATGTATGTATGTATGTATGTATGTATGTATGTATGTATGTATGTATGTATGTATGTATGTATGTATGTATGTATGTATGTATGTATGTATGTATGTATGTATGCTGTATGTATGTATGTATGTATGTATGTATGTGTGTATGCATGTATGCGTGTTTATGTATGCAGGTATGCACGCATGTACGTACGAATGCGTATGTGTGGAACTTATGAACATATTACTGTAAAGCGAAATATGCCCGGGATCTGGAAGTAAGCGATCGAGATATGCATTTTTTCGTTGTCCATGCAGGACGCCTATTTGCATCCTGACTTCCTGGATATGGTAAAGAAGGTCTCGACACCGGAAGGGCTGCCTGCTTCGTGCGTTCTTTCGAAAGGTAAACATAGAGTTCTCCTGGCAAGAAAGAATATTTACCGAGCAACAGCTGTATTATTTCCTAATTGATGATTCAATTTCCCGGCGCGCAGAGAAGGAGGTTTACCAGATCCCCCTGCTGACCCAAGAGTTTGCCGACAAGCTTCTGCGCGAACTGGACCACTTCGAGCGCTCCGACATGCCCAGGATGAGGCCGAACGTCCTGAACAACTACGAGGTACACACCAGAGTATAGCCCCTTTCACACAGTAAATCTTTACGGGGTATAGGTGCGTCTATACCATAACAATATTGCGCTTTATAACGGCATTGGGTATCAGCTCTGGTATCAGGGCATGATGAAACGTACTGTCAGTATGACTATGAAGGCCAACACAGTGGTGGTTTTGTACGTCATATATATCAGCAAGCTTTTACCCCTATGCTGTCCTAAGTGAAAACAAGGGTTCCGAGTGCACCCGCCCCAACTGTGCTGGAAATGAACATGTCTGATGTTTGCTGAAACATTCGAATGATGGGTTTAAATTAAGGGCTCGTGGTCGCCCTAAATGGCATTCTTAATCCTTTCTTTATATTCACCTCAAAGAAAATATTTCCACGTTTGCAGTGAAGCAACCAGGCAGATGTAACCGTACTAGGAACGTTTAGTGGGACACAAACTACACAATCTCCTGCACTGTATTCACCCACTATGGTTGAGTATTAATTCGGCTGAAACATCATCAAAAGAGTTCTTTGTCCCGCAGTAGACATGGACGACGACGATTTAGATGATGAGAAAAGCTTAAATTCCCACCTAAATAAATAAGTGAAGCATTATTTACGAAGAAATGTTGATTAAGGTGTCAATATATGGCGGCATCTCTGCACACCATCTCAACAATATGGTTCCTAAACTTCTGACAGTTTTAATACGCGTGAATGAACCACCCCATGGTACAAGCACATTACTGCAGCGTATATTGTTCATCATGCCAGTGTTGATTCCTAACAACGTATGATATGATAAAGCAATCTATGTCCCACACGTTGCGGGCAGTTCCCTGACCGCACACTAAGAGCTTCACAGACAAGAGATGCTCACCGTCAGAGCCATATTGGCTTTCTTTTTGTGAGCCGGCAACAGATATCAGAAACTGCGCTGCATTGATTGCAAAGCCATGTCAAGCTGCCCTGACAACAACGCCCAATAATTGCTCGAGTAATGGTCTAGACAAATTATCTTTGTTCCTAAGAATAAGTGCTGCAAGGACAGGATAAGTGAATTCCTCGATCCAGCTGACCACACGCCGTCGTGAGTTCTTGCCGTCGTGACGAACGGTGAACACAATTCTACGCAGACTGTTCTCAGCCACCTGGGCTTCGACGAGGGGTTCGTGGCCCCTCTACGCGATCGCTACCTGACGCCCCTGGCCAAGGCACTGTTCCCGGCCTGGACGGGCTCGCGGCTCGACTCGCACGTGGCCTTCACTACGTTCAACTCACCCTGTAGCAAGCAGCGCCTCGAGTACCGCTTCGACAACTCCGAGGTATAACTGTGGGTTGGGATGCGTCGACTTTTCTCTTCACCCCGCAGCCCTCTTACCACTATAGGCAAGCTCCGTCAATCGCATAATCCAATTCGAACATTGATCGCATAGCCCGCTGTTACAGGGGCAGCCATTTATTCAACTCTAGAACTGTGTTAGCGAGGCTACAGTTGACACCCTCTACGTGTGGATCCATTGTCCATAAGCAGAGCTTACTAAGCATGTGCGACACATCTCGGAATCGGCTAATGTACAGAATATAGAAATAACTGGCACAGGTCGGAACCAGAGCAAAACCATAGGATGGCAAGTTTGTCGAGTGATTACGAGGCGTAACGATGAACGTTCAACGTCTCAATCGCCTTTGTCAACCGCAGCACCAGTTCTTGACGCGCGTAGTGTTGAGCGGGAAGGAAGGCAAGTAAGAAGACGTACGCAGTAGACATGTCTTCTATGAAGGCCGGTGTTGAAATTGAATACCTGGTCGCGGCACCAGTTGAGTTTCGATGTGACCCGATGGGGATCGGTCGGCCGAAGTTAGATGATGATGATAATTAGGTGAGATGACTCTGGCTCGTGGTCGACGCACGTACTGGACACCGGCCTACTCCAAAAGTACCATTTATTTGAAGGTACCGTTTACAGTGAAAGGTCAGATAGTTGCGCCGAATTTCAGCCGAGCCCGCATCAGCGAGCCCGCATCAGCGACGTAAGACGTATGACATATGAGTTCACATACGCTGACCGTGTGAGGTAACAATACTCGCGCAGAGAATCTGTCTTCTTCCTGGTTGACACGTGCCACAAATAAACCAGGAACACCGAAATATGACAACACGATTTTTGCGCATTTATTTGGAAATTGACTCGTTGGTAACGACAAATCTATCGAGCCGCCACTACTCCTGCACGGATCAGGCTATTAATTTCTGTCGAAGCCGCAAATTTTGTGCATTTGGTTTTGGGTTGTGTTTATACGTTCTCCTGTCATGGCTAAGGCGTAGCACGAGGTCGACTTTTCTGCGAAAAGTGGACGATTTCATAAAGATCGGTGGTCAAAATTATCCGGAGCCCTCCACTACTCATTGCGTTGCCTCGGTGCGAGCAATCAATCAATCATGTTCATACGTTCTCCTGTCAGTTAAAGGGACTCGGCGACAGTTTCGATAAACGTCTTTCCTTCACGTCTGGAAACACTGCGAAAGCTCTAGTTATTGCTAGCAGGGAGTCGCACAGCGTGATTTGCTCGTCGCACCAGATACGCGTTCCGTTTCTGCTTTGCTTTTCTGGCTTTTTTTTTAAAGTGGCTATCAATGCATTCATTATTGCGACTGGAGGAAAGCCGGCCAATAGCTGTTACACCACTGAAGTGGCGTAATTCTAGCGGTAGAAGAACGCCAAGACCGGGAAAGAAAGAAAAGTCTTTGAGCCAGTTACTTAGTTATTTGATGGGCATAGAGCAGTAATTTTTGGCTGAGTTGATTTGAAGCACTAAGTGTGTTGACTACGTTCGTAACACATTTAGGATATAGAAAAAGTCGAGAAAGCGTTGCAGGGTCCCTTTAACTATTGTCCCGACTGGGTGCGTACACATGTCTGCTCTCGCAGGTGTCGCTTGACGTGTGCCTCGGACGGCGCGACTTCGAGGGCGGCGAGCTGTACTTCGCGGACATGTCTGACTGCGACCCCATGCTGGCCGACTGCCCCATCCACCTGTACAAGCCGAAGCCAAGGTGGGCGGTGCTGCGCCGGGGCCAGCAGATGCACGGCTCGTTGAACGTGACGAGCGGGGAGCGAGTGAACCTCGTGCTCTGGCTACGCTCTTCCGAGCGGCGCAACCGGCGCTGCCCGCTGTGTGCGCAGCCGCCGAGTCTCGTGGCCGCGGACGGATACGGGGACGGCTTCACCGCCAGGTACATCCCCTGGCATAATCATCGTCGTAATCGTTCTCATCCTTCTCGCTTTCGTCATCATTCGTCGTCAGCCATTTGATGACTCCTGAACGATGAAATGCACTTCAAAGACATCTAACCGTCTGTACTGTGCCTCACCCGAATGTAATATTCGGCCTCGCATGTTCTTATCTCACCCCTAAATGACGAGTAAGGCACTTCATACTTTTGTCGCAACTGTCGTAATATCTTTAAATAATGACGTCATTTGACGCATTGCGTTTTGTCTTTGGCCTTAGTCTGAACATAGCGTAACCTGTCTTGCCTACTTATTGCATTTGTCTTTCCTTGTTGTTTGTTGTTTTTTTTTTTCGCATCACATATCCATTCGAATTCCCGTTTCCCTCACATTTTAAGCCCTGGAATGCATACGCTAGATAGTTTCCTGCTTCATGACGCTTTCTATTCCTAAGCTTTGAACCTAACATCATTCTCTTGGTGGTTACATACGATGCGACCACAAGTATTGGCTCCATAAGCTGGCATTGGAAATGCTGGTTATTTTTACGCAGTGGCAGGCGCGCCACACTGTTCTTGACTTGAGGGTGCATCCTGAATGCACGCCGTGACATACTATTTCCATACCAGCTCACTGACCCTTACTTCCGAATGTGCCGGTACGCTGTCGATCCGCAAGCGAAAAGATGTCCAGTTTCACTTGAAAAATGGCTGAGGATCAACAGAGGGGTTATCAGGGGCTGTGAGATCGAGGAGGCTGAGCAGATGCGAGTCATAGAGAAGACAGCGGGCGTGAAAGAACGAGAGTAACTTGGTCAAGTCTATGGCTTCTGCGTCAATTAAGGTATCAGAGCAACGAGCCGATACCGCTGCGCTGCCAACAAATGTGCAAGGGTTAAGCTGGGCGAGTTGGTACGATTATAAAGGGGCGCAAACTCAGGGCTCGTCGTGTCTTGTCTGATTTGCGAGGCGGGGACACGCTAACGAGCGCGCACTCGGCACTTTCTTGGTATTTTTAACTTGCGGACACGAAAAGTTACGATTTGCTAGAGTTTCCATGTTTGAAGCGCAGCTGGCTTTATGCAAACCGAGGTAAATCAGAGTCCACAATCCATCCTTTCGAAATCCAAAATCCTAACTGCAAGTCCGCAGACAAAGTCCACTTAAAATCAGCCAAAGTCCCAAGCTAACGCCCACTCAACGAACCCAAAAGAAATGCTGCGCATTTTTAAAGCGATGATAGCGCGATCGATAGGCGTCGGTTCCTTCACGCGAGAGACCCAGGTTCGATTCGGACCATGGGAAGCGTTTTTTTTTTATTTCAATTCATTTGCACATGTTATCCTTCTTCGCCGCTGCTAAGCCCGTACCCCTCGACCCTTTCAGGCGGTCCAGTTGTTAGGTTGCCAGTTTCACGGCGTAGCGGTCGCGGGTTAGACTCCAGGTACCTGCCTAACATTTTTTTTTCTTGATGCACGCACTCCCAGCATCTGCTCGCGCGGCTACTTGCCTCCTCGCCCCTTTCGCAAACACTTCTTGGCCTACCATTTTCCCCCTCTCCGCTTCGCCGATGATGATAGTTTTCTATTATAATGTTCCGCGCGGCTAGAAGAAAGCACGAACAGCCGCGCTGTTAAATTTTTCGTGAAAACCATCTAAGATCATGTGCCTCCGTTGCATCCGCTAAGTGTAATATCCGCCCCCAACGGTCAATAGGCCGTTGGACCTTGGTCTGGCTATTATTTTTTGCTCCCTGGTTTACCTCGCAGCTTCAACAATGCTGCATGAAGTCATCCATAAAGAGTTCAGTCAGACTACTTAGGTGTACAGGACTGCAGTGCCTGGCAGAGTGATTTGTCGGAATTATCGGTTTGGTGCAACAAAAACTGTTAAGTCGTGCTAAAACAAGATTATCAGGTGCAGCCGGAAAACCCATCGTCTACTGTTTTCCTCCAGTATTGAGGGAGCTCTTCTGCAAAGAGTTGAGAAGATTAGAGACTTTGGGGTGCTCTTCGGCCGTACCCTTTCTTTTTCTCCTCACAATAGGCTCATCACCCGACGAGCGCTCCGAAGTCTTGAAAATGTGTGGCGGATTACAAAGGAATTCTGTTCCCCCGATACATTTCTAAAGCTATATAATACAATACGTATCCCTCAGTTAGAATATGCTTCTGTTCCTTGGAACGGCATCTCCAAATCTAGAAGCGAAGTAATAGAACGTGTGCAGAAGAAGTTTTTATCCATATTTAAGCACCGTCATCGCCGCCACTCTCCGGGTCCTCATTCTGACTTACCCATAGTTCCTTCCATCCCTTCGTTGAACTGCAAATGCATGCGTGCAGTCCTTACATTTCTTCACAAAATTGTTCAAGGTGACCTTTCTTGCACAGACCTGCGCAAGGATGAGAACTGTTTAGAAAGGAAAAGGATGAGAACTGTTTAGAGTTTAGTGTTCCACAAAGGCCCACCAGGTCGCATCGCCCTTTCTTGACCGCTGCGCGCAACTCCAATCATTCCCCTGTGCGCAGAATACAGAATTGTTACAACCGCTTCTCTGAACACCTTGACATCTTTCAAAGTTCCTTTACAATTTACCGTACTGCGCTGTTGAATACCGTATGTTAAACATCTATGATCTCTGTCGTTCGTTTTTCTTTTTTTCATTGCTGGAATCTGGTTTCTCTGCGGTTCTGTTTAACCAATAGATAGTTGCCTATTTTTGAAACTGTTTACTTATCATGCTTGTCTTATCATTTGTCTCTATACTCTTGTACTTGTTTTTGTCATTTTACTGTCAAACTTTGTTCTCTGCTTGTTGTGTGGTCTTTACAATAAGCTGAGCCACAAAGGCATTTTCTTTTTTCTTTTTTACCTGTACCCAGGCTCCGCCTGTGCTTTATTTCTGTCATTTTCACTACTTCAATTTGTGTGTCTTGTCGCTTGTTTGTTTCTTGCAATATGTTTCTTGTATTTTGTTTTCATGTAACTATCCGTGCGCCAGCACTCAGGCCTCTGGCTGTTCCTGGGCACGTAAATAAACATGATTGATTGATTGATTATTATTATTATATTCCATGAAAAGGAGCTGTAACGGCGAAGGAGAGGGTACTGGCATCTTATAGACGAAATGTTAACGGCCACACATCATTCCGGGGCCTCGAAGGGAAATGACCATCGCGGCGGCCTAGCAGTTCCTTCTTCCGCGACAGGTGCCTCTAGCTTAGAGACCCTGCAAGACTTTCTTCGCCTTTATTTATGTCCTAAATGCTTTGAGTAAGGGGTCCAAAAGTACTTCAACCAGATATACCTACTGTATGCCCATAAGGAACTCGCTCAAAATATTTTCTCTCTTTCCCGGCCGTGGCGTTCTTTCGCGCGCTCGAGTTACGTCGTTACAGCAATGCAGGAGCTATTGGCCAGCTCCATTTCAGTTGCACCAATAAACGCTTTCGATAGAAATGGTGAAAGCGCTTATCGGTAGTGTTCCAGGGTCCCATTCGGGCAATCTATCTATCCCCCCCAGTGTCCCCCCCCCCCCCCCCCCCCCCCCCCCCCCCCCCCTCAAAACGTAAGAGCAAGAGCAAGAGCCAGGGTCCCATTAACCGAGGCCAAGCTCTCGTGGCACTCTTCGGCCGCCCTAGAAATAGCCGTTTCCCCTCATATTTTGTTCTTACTCCGTAGCCGTCGTCGGCAAAAGCTGGCATAAATAAGCATGATTGTGCAATTGAGGTGGTTCCGCAAATTTAGCTTGATCGGACCGTTTGAACGCTTGCCTGGAATAAACAGAATGACGGCTCCGCCTTAAAGCGAAAGCTTTCTTCGTGGGACCGATGGCGTCGTGTCCAAAAACTAATGCACTTCCACGTTGACCCTCCGTGGTGGCTCAGTGGCTAAGGCGTTGCGCTACTGAGCACGAGGTCGTGGGTTCGATTCCCGGCCGCGGCGGCCGCTTTTCTGATGGAGGCGAAAAGCAAAAACGCCCGTGTGGACGAGAGAGAGAGAGACAACTTTATTAAGGCCTGCACTTTACCTACAGGCGCCCGAGCCCCGGTGAGGGGGCAGCGCCGTCGGCTGCTGGCGTTTGAGGGCCGCCAGCGCTAACTGGACAGCCTCCCGCTGTGCGTTAAGATCGGTATGTGTTACAGCACTTGCTAGGCGTGGCGGTAGCACGTCCGTAGCACTGTCTTCTACTGCACAGTTCCATAACATGTGCGCCATAGTGGCACGATCGGCACCGCACACCGCACATACGTCGCTTGTGTATAAGTCCGGGCACACATGTTTTGCGATTACAGGTGTCCACATTGCGCGAGTTTGTAGTTGCCGTAGCATCGTTGCCTCTTGCCTGGTGAGCTGTTTGTGAGGCGGCGGGTACTTCCGCCTACCTTCACGGTACCAGCTCATCACGTCTTTGTATGAGGTAATTGGCTCCATGTCTTCGTCGTTGATTTCCTCCGCGGGTTGGGGGGTGTGGTCTGCGCTGCGGCTAGTGAGCGCACGCGCCGCCCGATCTGCCCCTTCGTTGCGGTTCTCTCCTGTATCCATTGGTCCCATGTGCGCCGGGAACCATTTAAGCACCACCGGCATTGCTCTTTGTGTGAGGGTCCCTGCACACCCTGGCCGCGCATGGAGACACGTTGTTTTTGGCAAAGTTCATAATCGCGCTTTTCGAGTCGCTCAGTATCGTTGTGCAGTTTGGGTTCGCGAGCGCCAGCGCTATGGCTAGCTCTTCGGCCTGTACTGGGTCCCGTGCCCGCACGCTGCCAGCCGTGCACAGCTTCCCGGAAGTCGCCGCAATCACGGCCGCAGCATACGTACCCGGCCGACCCGGGTAGGTGGCGACATCGACATAGTAGGCGCCCATGTCTGATGTATGTGTGGCCGTGAGAGTCCTGGCCCTCGCTAGCCGGCGCTCCCGATCCGCTTCTGGGTCCATGTGTCGTGGAACCGGTGGGACCTGCAAAGAGCGCAGCAGCCCGCACGGCAGCGGCGACCTGCCCCCACTCTCCCGCAGCCCCCTGCAGAGTCCTAGTCTGAATAGTATAGATCTACCTGTTTTGGTGAGTGCTAGTCGAGCAAGTTGCGCGGTGCGCTGTGCTTCTGCGATTTCAGCTAGTGTATTATGTATTCCTAGTTCTAGGAGTCGTTCGGTGCTTGTGTGTGAATAGAGGCCTAATGCTACTTTATATGCTTTGCGTATGAGTGCGTCAATCTTCCGGCGCTCCGCCGCTTTCCAGTTGTGGAAGGCCGCGACGTAGGCTACGTGGCTGATTGCGAACGACTGCACCAATTTCCGCAGAGTATCTTCCTTCATGCCTGCATGTCTTGTGGATACCTTCCTCAGGAGTCGTAAGGCCGTGGATATCTTCGTGTCGAGTTTTGCAATGGTAGTGCCATTATGTTGTGAAGCTTCAATGTGGAGTCCAAGCACTCGGAGTGTTTTAACGTGCGGGATGTTTCCTCCGTCTTTCGTCCGTAGATTGATATCTGGTTGGCCATGTTGTGCCGTTGTTCCACGTGGTGGTATGATGAGAAGTTCGGATTTAGCCGGTGCACATACGAGTCCCGTGCCCTGGAGTTGGTCTTCTATTTCGTCTATTGCCTGCTGCAGCGATGCTTCGATCTCGCCGTCGCTGCCTCCTGTCATCCAGAGAGTGATGTCGTCAGCGTAGATGGTGTGCTTGACGTTCGGGAGGCTTTGGAGGCGTTTAGCTATCCCGATCATGACCAGGTTGAACAGCAGCGGCGAGATCACTGCACCCTGCGGCGTGCCGATGCTTCCGAGGCTTTTGCTTGGGAGTTCTATGTCGCCAGCAATGATGGTTGTAGTACGGTCCGTTAAGAAGTCTTTAATGTAGGCAAAGGTGCGTTCTCCCATATTTAGTTGTGATACTTGTCGAAGAATGGCTGAGTGATGAACTCTATCGAACGCGCTCTGTATGTCCAGGCCCAGCACGGCGCGGTTGTCCAGGGTGTGTGTTGGTCGGTCGAGGACTTCATGCTTGATGAGGAGCATGGCGTCTTGTGTGCTGAGCTTGGCCCTGAAGCCGAGTATCGTATCTGGGTAGAGTCCTTCTGCTTCCAAGAACGCCTGCCAGCGATTCATTAGCACGTGTTCGAACACTTTCCCCATACAGGATGTTAGAGAAATGGGTCGCAGGTTCTCGATGTTCGGTGGTTTGCCTGGCTTCGGAATCAGCACTGTTCTTGCGTCCTTCCAGCTTCTGGGTAGCTTGCCGGTGCGCCAGCATGTGTTGTAGTATGCCGTCAGCGCCGCCACCGCAGCGTCGTTGAGGTTGCGTAGCGCCTTATTCGTTACCCCGTCCGGCCCCGGTGCCGACTTGCAGTTGATTGTTTGAAGCACTGCGCGGACCTCCCATTCCTCGATGTCTGCATCCAGTTGAGCATTTGAGGCACCCGTGTAGTTCGGGAGGGGGTCCGGCGGGGTGGACGGGAGGTATTTGTTATTTAGGCGTCTGCAGACCTCTGCTTCGCCAAGCGCTTTCTGTGCTTTGTATAGAGTGCGTGCTAGGACGTGCTGTTGCGTTCCTTTCGTCTTATTTTCGTCAAGCAAGTGGCGTAGCAGCTGCCAAGTGCGGCTCTTGTGCACTTGGCCATCCGCCTCTTGGCAGACCGCATGCCACTGTTGCTTACAGAGCACCGCACTATGCTTCTCAATGTCCCGATTAATCGTAGCGATGCGTTTGCGAAGCTTGCGGTTGTGCCGCTGACGTTTCCATCTGTTCTTTAGTGAATTTCTTGCTTCCATTAGGTGTGCCAATCGACTGTCTACGTGCGGGGTATCTTCGTCTGTCTCCACTTCTGTTGTGGCTGCTCGCGCTGACGCATTGAGAGCGCGCGTCCATGCCTCGATGTCGTTGATTTGCGTCGGCAGGTCAGTGAGGGCTTCTCTGTATTTGTGCCAGTCTGTTACGGTCTGTTTGCGGGTTGTTGGCGTTCTGCCGTGCAGGGGTATTGTGATCTCTAGGATACAATGGTCACTGCCCAAGGTTTCGCCCGGGTTTCGCCACCGAAGGCCGGCTGACTTACTGAACGCCAGGTCCGGGTTTGTATCGCGTTGCACGGACGTGCCATGTCGCGTAGGTACTGATGGGTCATTCAGGAGTTGGTAGCCTGCTTCAGTGGTTTCCTCAAGCAGGCTACGTCCTTTTGCTGTAATTTTCGAGTATCCCCACGCTGTGTGTGGGGCATTGAAATCTCCGCACAGTAGCACGGTGTGGTCCTCTGCTAGCTGCTCCACCTTGTGTATGAAGGTCCGAAATCTTTGTTGATGCTGCTTCGGATTGCTATAGATATTGAAGATGAAAGTGCTTTGCTTTTGTTTTCGCCCTGTGACGACTTCGACTGCCAGGAGTTCGAGAGCGCTGTTGTTGGGTAGATCGTGTTCGATGTAGTTAAGTCCTTTCCTTATTAGAGTACACACTCCCTGCCCAGCGCCCTTCCCAACCGCTCGCGCGCTGGGTGGGCTAGCGTATGAGCGGTAACCCGGCAGGCGTGGGGGATCTTCGCTGTGCGTTTCTTGTAATAGGATTATGTCTGGTCGCCGGCTGGACTGTCTGATGTGTTGTTGTAGTAGTGCTTTTTTTTCCGCGCAGACCATTCGCATTCCACTGCCACACAGCTAGCTCATGCGTTGATGTTACTCGGGCCATGTCGGGCGGCGGTCTGGGTGTCGGTGGTGGGTAAAACTATTTGCCTTGCCATGGCCGCTTGTATTTTGAGTAGTGTATTCTGTACTGTCTGGAACATTTGTTCCACTTGGGTCAGTCGGGTAGCGATGTCAGCCGTTGATGCCTCTAGTGCTGCTAGTCTTATGTTGGTCGATTCTCTTTCTGCAGTGAGGGAGGCTTCTGTGTGGGTGAAGCATTCCTCGAGATGTTGAAGGCGTGTCTCATTTGCTTGAGCTTCCGCCCCGGTTGCTCGTCTCCTCTTCGCTCTAGGTTCGGGTGCGGCAGCTGCGGTTTCCTCTTGCGTTTCTTCTTCGAGCGGCTCTTCAATTGGTGTTTCGGTGGGCTGCTCAAGCGTTTGCACTGTCACTTGGCGTTGCGCCGGCGTTGATCCCTGTTCTTGGCCTCGGTTGGAGAGGAGCAGGTCAAGCTTTCTATTCATCTCCTGTAGGCGCCTGTCCTGCTCTGCTAGTTGCTTCCTTAAATGTTCGTTTTCTTTACGAAGTTGTAGCACTTCGGGGCTGGCTTGGGGTGCGCCCGCCCGCTGTTGGTGCTGCGCGGCTCCTCGATTCGTTCGCGATCGCGCCATGTCAGCCCACGATGCCGCGCCTTCCCCGAATTGGCTTTTGCAAGTGATTTTGTTGTTCAGATGGGCTGCGTCGTCTGCCATTGGAGCGCTGTCGGTTGCTGCCGCACGGACGTCAGCGCTAGCCATCTGTGCCGCTGCGCCGCTCGGCTGCAGCTGCGGGAATTGCGCTAAACCTAATGGCGGCTGTTGTTCCGCCATGTGCTTCTTCTCCCAGCGGCGGCGCGTCACCACGTAGGGGATTTTATAGCGGTTCCTGCAACCCGCGACTCCGGTGGGGTGCGCTCCGTTGCAAAGTTTGCAGTGCGGTTTGCATTCTTGTTCATGGCTGGGGCTTGGGTTTGGCGCCCCACACGCAAAGCATACCTTTGTGCCCGGGAAGGGGCATACATCGGTTCTGTGTCCTACCTTGCCACAGCAGTGGCATACTTCAAAGTGCTGGCGGTATAGGCTGCACTTGACTAGCATTGCACCGTATTTTACATAATTGGGCACTTTGGTGCCCTCAAAAGCTACAATGACCGTGGTTGAGTTCCCTATTCTATGTGCTTCTAGTGCTAGCGGATTGGCTTCATGTATTATATTATCCTGAATTTCTTGATGTGAGTCGGTTAACGATATGCCCCTAATGATCCCTTTAGTGGTGCCGTTTGGTGCCGAGAGGTATGCGTGGACCTCATATTCTCTGTCTCCGATTTTTAGTAGACTGATTCGTGCATATTTGTCGGCCCTTGCCTCTTGCGGGGTGCTTACTACAATGATGTTTTGTGCTACGTTAGTACATATAGTATCCTCTCGTGACTCTTGGAGTGTTGTGCCTGTCGCCGCGAAAATGGCGGCCATTAGCTTTGAGACCTCAGTACGTCCCACGTTAAGTCCGCCGCGGGGCCTGATGACTACTTTGATATCCTCTCTCGGCAGCGTTCGAGGCATGCGCGCTGCCTTGCTAATCTTAGTGGTTATCCTTTTAACAAATTTTGCTTGCCTCACCGCGGGGGCTGCGAGAGTAGTGGTTGAGGCCGGCTCACCTTTTGCCGCGTCGGCCGCGCGCTGTCGATGGCGTCTGCCGGCCACCTGGCCAGCCCTCTGTGTCGGTTAGCGCCAGGTCAGTGCCGGCGACCGCCACCGCTGTATTTCCCTCGTGTATAGTTAACGATTCACGTGCGATGGTTGAGAGTCGTGCTTGGTCTCCGTGTTGTTGTTGGTGTCCATCGTCGCGTTTCTTCTTGGGGGGTGGTGTCATTGCGGCGTCGCGTCGGGGGTCTGCCGCCGGCGTGCCCCGAGCCGGCATCTCGCATGCTAGGGCCTAAGGTTAGGCTTAGCTGGCCGTCCGCGCCTTGGGAACTGTGTTCGTCGGTGGAGAGAAGAGAATTCGTTGCACACTCACCGAATCTTGGTTCCAGTCGGATGCCTTGGGTCAATGCGCGTTGCCTCTGTTAGCGGAAATTCTTCGATGAGATGAAAGCCCACTGCACAAATGGGCATATTCTACGGAGCCGACGCAACACACGTCTGCTCGCCGTGGCGACCGCAGCGCCCTCCCGTGTGGACGAGATTTCGGCGCATGCGTTAAAGATACCCAGGTGGTCAAAATTAATCCGGGGCCCTCCACTACGGCGCGCCTCATCGCCTGCGTTGCGTCGGTGCGTTTAACCCTACAATCAATGAATCACGTTGACCCATTGGCCGACCGAAAAGTTCTGATGTGATCTCTGTACACACGGCGCGTGCGTTAAACCGGGCTATCATAGTGTCGAAACGGCTACTAGAAAATCGCGAAAGAGGAACGGTTCTAGATAAGATAATACACACATCGATCACGAAGAAGGGGCACAATGTTATGCCGTTATCTCATAAACCAAGTACCCTTATACATTTAGATCGTTCGTAGGTGCGTTTAGTGTGTGCAAAAAATCGTCGCATGGCTTCGTTCTTCCTTTGCGATTTCGGTCTTCTAAAGGAGTACTGACACGAAATTTCTAAGCAGGGACAACCATGTAATAGGGTTCCTTTGTATATGGAGATATTATCGCCCACCACGTTTCAACAGTAACCGCTCAACGTAACATATTTTAAATCTATCTTAATTTTGCGCACCCGAGAAAGCTCAGAACGGATATCTGCTCGCAATCGGCATCAGCATGACGCTATCTGTCCCTTGTGGCCCCAAACTGCCGACATGAGGGCTCCCATGACGTGGCCGACGCGCTGGCTGCAGCATGGCGCGCTCTCTTCCGCCTTGTGTGCATGTCAAGGTGTTGGGAGTGACGTCATGCTGCCCGGCGCGTGGCGATGGTGGAGACCACAGCCGGTCTGGGCGCGCATGTGGGCGCGCGCGTCCGCACCAGCAGCGGTGTGCGACGTCAACGGTGACGTCACGAGCGGCCTAGCTCCTGTCATGCAGGCCGCCTCGTTGTTCGTCTAGCCGAAACCGAAACGGACACGAATACACCAATCTGCAAATAATTATTTACTCTCCTATCGACCGTCTAACGTGCCATTCTATGATTAGCGGGCTGGTAAGCACCCATGGATAGCAGAAAAAAAAAAAAAAAAACACTTGGCACGAAAATTTTGTGCCAGTACTGCTTTAAAGGAGCCATGAGGACAAAACACAAGTGCGGTTCATTAGAAAGATTGCCTCGATAGAATCATACTGACACCACTTTTAACGCACACTTTACTCAAATAAGCTGCATAATTAGGAAATAACGGAATGGCCATGCGACCCTCTAGCTCATTTCCCGCAACAGAACCTATGATGTCATATGAGCCAAAACGTTGATATGAGCCCAGCTGTGCGATTGGCTGAGGCCGGAAACAGCAAACGCAAACTAGGCACGGCTTATAGGCTTTTAGAACGAACTATTTGCGCTAAAGTGTAATGTATATTCATTTTACAGCAGTAAGAATGGTGCGGTAAACAATGAAAGTTACGAGAACGCACGGAAGCATAGAGAAAGAAGATAGAAGTACCGATGCGCACTGCTGTTGGTACTGGGCGCACTATGCTTGTTTTCGCGGCACAGCACTCCGCCGCTTTGATGTTGTACATTTTACAGGACACTGGCGGATTGGCGTAAGCGGCGTTGTTTTACGTGGCCCTGCTTGTCGAGGATACCCCATGTTCCACGAAACGACCACTTTCTACAGTAACGAAGATGCAAATATGCCTGATGCAAATATGCTCAAAAGAAAGCAACGGCGGACAACGGTTCGTGGATGACTATAGTAGCGCCATCTGGGAAGGCTGACGGAAAGCAAGGCCGCAAACCCGGATGACGCAGTGGAAGTTCGCTTGAATACACGCGCTAATGACTACATTGCTGCCATTACGAAAACCCACGATTTGGCGGGAGAATCAAAATTTTATCCTAAATTAATTAATTTCCCAGTGAATGCGGCATGATTTGCTGCCGGACAAGCGCTGGCGGCACTATAAAACGCGCAATCTTTCGAATAAAACCGTCACTGAGGCACGCAAGTAAACTCCGGCCATTTTCGTGTTTATCAGTGTTGCCAGATTGCCGCTTCCATGGCCTCGTCCCTGACTTCGTGTGGGTCGTTTGTAAAGAACGCTGCTGAAGACGCAGCAAAACGGCCTCTTTGGACATACTTGTTCAGCTGAAATGCTGTGAGTGCGGTATCTTTGATTCGAATTCAGAACGACGGCAGTCGCGTAAACAAATATGTCACGTGATGCGAACTGACCGGTAATCATGGCGGCGATACGGAACAAAAAAAGAAAAGAGTGTCGATACTCTGAAGCCTTGTCTAGTGACACTGGGTTTGGAGATAGATTGGAAGCACTGTTAGCGAAGTTTCTGACGTACTTTTCACGCAGCTTTGATGTGAGAAAGCTTTCCTGCTTCGCTCAACTTTCTTTAGAAAGGTATGGTAATATTTTTGGTACGGAAGCTATATATTATATCGAAACTACCTGGAACCGAGGTGGACGTGTCATGACGGTGTGCGGTGACACTCAGGGTACACATGAGCGCTTTTGTGCACGGAAACAGTATGTTTTATTCCTACCTTCGTGTTCTTTTTTTTTTTTAATCCATCTTACGTGTCGGTGTTCTGATGAAGTGCGGTTAATTTTACTTGCAACTCGCAGTTCTGCGGCGCCCAACACCATCCCACCACCGGTCCCTGTTCCGGAGGGACAACCGACGGCCAGCCGCTCAGCGGAGGTGGTCGGAGAGGCCGAGTAGACGCCTAGCGTGCCCTTTTCCGCGCGAAAATTTGCATTTTGTGAACAGATTTATATTTTTACATTACAATATATGTGCATTTGTGTACGGCAATGTGGACTCCTGTGGTCATTTCCGTGCAGTTATATTGTGTTAGAACCCATTTTGAGAGAAAAAATGTATTATCTGCACAAGTGAAGACGTCATCCCCGATCTTGTTTGGAGGATGTAAGCGAACAATATCCCTTTAGTTTTCGGTGCCTTTTCTCCCCTCCCCCCATTTTTTTTTGTCGTGAAGCTATCTGCAGAGCCATATAGGAACGTGCCAAGAAAAAAAAAAGCTACGAAACTCTGCAAATAATTGTGCAGAAATACAACCATGTGTGTCAATTTGTTTCGAATAGAGGACACTGACATTTTATCGAAGAACTGCCAAAAGCGACAGCTAAAAGTGCTCTTACTATTCCAAGTGTAGCGAAAGGGGGGGGGGGGGGGACGGTAGGAGACCTGCTCTGATAGCTTAAAAGCTGTGAACAATGCAGTACAAAACATAGCATATCAAATGCCGTGGTCCCGTTCGCACCATCGTTTTGTTGCACACAATTTCGAGAATCTTTAAAAACTTTACCGAGGAATCTAGGATAATATGCGCCGTAAAGTTTGCCTGAGCAGTCACAGTTAATTGCAACTTGTGGACTGAGTACAACTGCGCACGTACAGTGAAAACCGCGACGCAAACGCGGTGCCAAGTTCTACAAACTACGTTTTACAGAGGATTGAGCCTTCAAAAGATGTCTTCCTCACTTGAGATTTACAAGGGGTGAGAGTCACGCACTGCCCTACGATCAGAGTCTCACCGTACATACAAAGTACGCGGCTCCCGAAAGACATGCCTTCTCGAGACCACTTGGACATGTCCTGTGCCACGTAATTTTGATCTTTTTCGCTGTTTACATTTTTTACTCAAATTTAGGTCTCGAATTATCGAGTTAGCACTCCGAGAACACCCCTGGCTAATGAGGTTCCCCACAGCGGAAGCTTGTGCTGGGCATGGGCGTCCACAGAAATGAAGGGGGGGGGGGGGGATGTAGGAAGGTATGTAGTAGGCCTTGATTTGAGAGGAGGGTGCACACCGATTCCGGGAGGCGTGTATGCGTTTCTTAGTCAGCGCAGCCAGCGATCATCTGAGCTTGCTAGGGGGGTTATTTCATGGCAGACCTACCTAAAGCACAGAAAACAGTTGACAAATGACAAATAACAAATAACAGCCAAAACTTGCTTAAAATGGATCAAATAACGCAATTCTAAAAAATTACTCACGCAAATGCTCACCGCAGTTAGCTGGCCAGCCCTGTGCTAACCTATATGGAGAGCCGAAACCAACCTAAAGCGGGCAAAATCACCCAAATTTAAAAAAAAATCAGAAGTGAACCAAAACCCATTCATAAGAAAAACAACCATGGTGTTTAAAATTATTCAAGAGAAAAACAACCAGATTGCTTAAAAAATTTCAGGGAATCTTGTAGTCACGCGCAAGACTTGAATGGCGGAGCTGTTGTAGGTGCGCATTGCCAGACCCATAGTTAAGTTTCAGTATCATTGTTTATTTGCATAGTTGCAGTGCTAGTAATCGTCATCATATCCATCAAACTGGTTGTCGTCTTCGTTGCGGCAAGTGGTGGATGCAAAGTCATCCTCAGCATCATCGACTCGATGCAGTGGTGGCGGGATCTGCAAGTCGTCTAGGGAACGGTTGGCACATATTATCTCTATGGGTTGGCACACTCGTAGCCGTGTCTTCAATTATCTAGA